>JALIGW010000006.1:59917550-59970050 GCA_023053685.1 Diadophis punctatus similis
ATTTCAGAAGCTTGTACCACACAAGCAGTAAAACAGACCACTGCATCAGTATTTGGCAGATTAATGACACATCCAGCTGTTACTGTTTCCAGTCTCCAGGCTGTCAAAACCAGTTTGCGCAAGATCCCTATTCTACAAGCTGCATCCATCATCTCTTCAGCTGGTCCTGAAATACGAAGAACAAGAAGTAAGCCATCAGTATATCAACCCAGTTGCCATAGAGCCGCAGAAGCAGAAAAATTCTTCCCTCTCCATTCCAAGATAAATTAAGAAAATAAATTGCTTTATTTGCAGCCCCTCATACCTAACTTCTAAAGAGTTTTTGCCAGGAATAATTGCAGAAAGATATACTGCAACAAAAAACCCACATTTCTCTTTAAAAGACCAAAAACCAAGGTGCTGGCAAGTGTGTGGTGAGAGTGCTTCGCCCCCCCCCCAAAAAAAACCCCAGTAAATGAACCATCCACAGACTCCATTAGAGTTGCAGTATTTCAAAATACATGACTTGCCTTAACTAGAGTTTGGCTCTGCTGCCAAAGAGAACAGCGTGGGATCACATGGGTATTCAATCAAAGCAATTGTCTAAGGCAGGGGTGGCCAAACTATGGTTCTTTGAGGACCTGTGGACTTCAACTCCCAGAATTCCTGAGCCAGCCATGCATGCATGGCTGGCTCACTCTTGCATGCATGGCTAGCTCAGGAATTCTGGGAGTTGAAGTCCACAGGTCCTCAAAGAACCATAGTTTGGCCACCCCTGGTCTAAGGCATAACCATGTGAAGCATTGCCCATCTCTTAATGTCAAAGTGAAATGGTTGTATGTTACTAGTTCATTAGTAGCAGTGGAGGAGATCAGCCAAGGGAGATGAGAAAATCCTCCTATCCCAAGCGTTTGTTGAGATAGTGTGATTTCTTTTTTTGGGATTTAATTTAATTTAATTTAATTTATTGTTCTTACAGGCCGCCTAATCCCGTAGGACTCAGGGCGGTGTACAACAGAGAAAAGAACAATCAGAAAATACAATAAAAACAGTTAAACAAATTACAAAAGTTAAAACCAGTCATCCATGGGGGAATTATGATCTATTTCATCCCGCCTGCAGGAAGAGCCATGTTTTTACGGCTTTGCGGAAGGCCAGCAGGGTGGGGATAATCCGGATCTCTGGTGAGAGTTGGTTCCAGGGAGACGGAGCTCCCACAGAGAAGGCTCTTCCTCGTGGTCCCACCAACCGGCATTGCTTGGTTGATGGGACCTGGAGGATGCCAACTCTGTGGGACCTAACCAGTCGTTCTAGGAAGAACCACTAGAAATAATACAGGATCCAAACTGGATCACTCATCTGGACCAGAGGTTTAGTCTTCTGAGCTTTTGGACTCATGCTGGAGCCCATCTTCAGCGAACTTCTGTCTCACCAGAATGTCCAGTACTGTAGAGAGAAATTCCTTGAAGATGGCATCCAGCATGAATCCGAAAATTCAGAAGACTAAATTTCTGGTCCCAATGACCGGCCCTGATTGGATCCCACAACATTATCCTGCGACACGTATATTTGCCTTCGTGAAAAATAATACATTCATTATTTTTAAAGTGTGCATATCACATCTGATCCACCTTAATATGGTGTTTCATTTAAACAAGAATTAACACTTTAAGTTGATAAAATGAAGCTTCCCACATAGGCAAATCGTGCATCAATGGTATCCTGTTTAACATCTACATGAAACCGCTGGGTGAGATCATCCAATGACACGGGGTGAGGTACCAGCAATATGCTGATGATACCCAGTTGTACATCTCCACCCTGTCTCAGTTCAAGGAAGCAGTGGATGTAATGTGCCGGTGCCTGGAAGCTGTGACGGTCTGGGGAAGGATACTACAAAATCCCCATTCCCTCCCCACTCCTGGGGGAAGGATACTGCAAAAATCTCCATTCCCACCCCACTCCAGGGGAAGGATATTGCAAAATCTCCATTCCCTCCCCACTCCTGGGGGAAGGATACTGCAAAATCTCCATTCCCACCCCACTCCTGGGGGAAGGATACTGCAAAAATCTCCATTCCCTCCCCACTCCTGGGGGAAGGATACTGCAAAATCTCCATTCCCTCCCCACTCCTGGGGGAAGGATACTGCAAAAATCTCCATTCCTACCCCACTCCAGGGGAAGGATATTGCAAAATCTCCATTCCCTCCCCACTCCTGGGGGAAGGATACTGCAAAATCTCCATTCCCATCCTACTCTGGGGCCAGCAAGAGGTGGTATTTGCCGGTTCTCCAAACTACTCAAAATTTCCGCTACCAGTTCTTCAGAACCTGCCAGAACCTGCTGGATTTCACCCCTGCATGATACTTCCTTTGCCTGATCTTCCTCCCACGTTTGCTGTTGCTTCAGGCATTCTTTCAGCAGGTCACTTTTGAGTGCCGACTTACTGATATGCTTCTGGATGCTCTGGCTTTGACACTCAACAGAGTTGAGTGATATATATGACACTCTATTGATAGAGATGTAGTTTTCTAAGTTGGATGGCTGAGAAGGTAGACAAAACCAGTGCTGTCGATACAGTAAATTCTACTCATTGCATTAAATATGATAATCACCCCAATAGTCATTCATTCAGTCTACGCATGTCACTTAATCCCGCTTTTCTCCATTGATATGCAAAATAGCTTCCAGTTTAAAAAAAAATACAAATTATACCAGTAAGATAGTTATCGTACAAATGGTTATTTTGAAATTCTTCACTTTTTAAAAACTTCAGTAGTGTATAGAACCTTGGTATGTTTCTTCTTTTTGCAAATGTCTTGCCAAATGAAATAATGCTTTTATTTGAATGCTTTTGCAAATTGCTAGTTGCATTTAAATGCCTTGTACCTAATCCTAAAGTCGGTATTTATAAAGTTTATAAAAATCCCGAAAATACTGTACTGTTATGGAGATGAATGTATAGGTATGGACTGCTGCACCTGCTGAAGGCTGAATATGCACTTTGTATTATGCCTTCAAACATTTTGGGAGGCATGGTTTTAACACCTTATTTAAGCCTAACTATTAGAGATTGATAAACCATGATTTATGGCTTGGCATAATGTATGCTAAGTGGGAACTCAGCTTTTGATCAAGCCATTATTCCTCCAGAACCAGATTGTTAACCAGTCCAGGGTTGCAGTCAGAAAACTGAATTTGCATGCAAAGCATGAGCTCAACCATTGAACCACAATTCCTATGTATTTTCTTTAGCAAAGCTATAATGCAATACATTAGAAAAAGAAATGCACATGATCAGGAGTTTTTAAAAATATGGTACTCTTTGAAGTAATGTAGTTTGAGAAAAGGACAAGGGAATAGTGGTGACAGAGCCCAATGAAAGGATCTCTGGTGTACTTCTTTTTCCAACTCCATATCCTTCAAATCGGAGACCATAAATGGAAAGCAGCAGTGAAAATGTGGCTGCTTATGCCCAGTTCTTAAAGTTGTTGCTATTTCATGGAAATAGAGAAAATTTCTTTGGGAAAATTGCATTTAAATTCCTGATGATATAGGGAGAAGTGATATAGTGATATAGCAGATTAATTACCGTATTTTTCGGAGTATAAAACGCACCTTAGTTTTGGGGGAGGAAAATAGGGGGGGAAATCTGCCTACCAGGTATTCATCTGGCTAGCGTCCTTAGTCTGGTCAGCTTCAGCACATTATTTTATCCCCTGGTTAGGGCTGAAAAAAACCTTCTTTGGAGGGAGTAGCAATGAAAAAGGCCTGCAAAAACTTAGGGCTGGAAAAAACCTTCATCGGAGGGAGTAGCAATGAAAAAAGCCTGCAAGCTGGGAAGAGCCGGGGAAGATCATTAGCGCCTCATTAGGGCTGAAGAAAAAGCTTTGAAAAAGCTACATTCGGAGTATAAGACGCACCCAAATTTTCAGCCTCTTTTAGGGGGGAAGGTGCGTCTTATACTCTGAAAAATAAGTTGCTGGTCTTCAACCAGGGATATTCAGATTTTAGTTTCCACTCAAGGAACTTTCAAAGACAGTTGAAAGCTTATCCGATCCAACACTTTGTTACCATGAGGGCAATATTAGGGAAACTCCCACATAAGCTATTCTCAGACAAAGGTATAAATGAACTAAACAACACTGTTTGATCAAGTTGAAAGGTAACAAGCAACCAGATGCAAATGAAAAACTCAATCAAGAGAAGAAGCTGCTATTTTGAAATGCATTGCTTGAAAAACCTTTTAAAAAATTACATGTGCACTGGGTACAATTGTTTGTGCCACACAAATTCAACACCCAGAAACTGTGGTTGTAAATATCAACAATAGATTGCCCATTCTTTATTATATTTCCAGTGCAATATCCTAAATGCTTACTGAGGATAAGCCCCAGGAAAATGTAGTCATGTCTACAGCTTTAGAAGTCATGTTCATCTAATTCTGAGGATACACACACACAGAGACACATGAGCACAGTAAGCAGCTTCTGTAGCAGCTGAATGACTCTGGGGAAAAAAATAGCATCAGTTTTTATTTATTGTATCACACTCAGGTAGGTTCCTTCCGGTTCGGACCAGTTCGCCCAAACCAGTAGCAACCCACTGGTGACATCACGATGACATCACAGAACCGGATCGGTCAGTGCCAGTCTGTGGAGGCTGCCATCTTTTTTTATTATTATTATTTTGTTCTGTTTTTCTTCTGCGCATGTGCAGAAGCTGAGTTTCCGGCACTGTGCATGCGTCGCCATCTTGTTTTTGGCTCTTTTGGGGGGGGATTTTTTCAGATTTTTTACCACTGTGCATGTATGCGCACCCATGTGGCACGGCCACATGGCACGGAAGGAAGTGAACCAGCAGCAAGGTAAGTTAGAACCCACCCCGATCATACTCCTATGTCTTGTGAATCGATTCTTCTGAAGAATTTGACCTGCCTTTCTTTATCTACACCCTCATAAATTGCAAAACACTTGTATTCTATCATGCTATAGAATTTGGGTACACTGGTAGTTTAACAGCAACATGTAGGCATTTCATTTTCCAAAATTCATCTCCATGTGGGTTTGTAGTTACATAATCTTTTTGTTCTGCGAGATTGACTGGAGAGCAGAATCTTCATCGTAGGCTCCTCTAACAGAAAGATCTTTGACCATGAAGGATCCCACAAAGATCCATCTTTAGGCAGCAGCATCACAGTACTCTAAAACCGAAACAGCACTAGCAAATCATGCGATTTAGGGTTGGATTTGATGAAGGGCCAGGCAATGGAACCCAAGCCACCAAAATAATGCAGGAAAGAAATCATAAGACTAAAACCTGAAAGTTTTTCATTGGATCTTACAATGATATTTTCTGCTTCCTAAGAGAAGACACGAGATGTTTGTAATATGTCAAACTTACCACTTTGCGTAGGGCTTGTGAAAGCTAGGTGGATTATGGAAATTTCATCTGAAATATGTAATATTGCAACTAATTGTGTAGAAATTGTAATTCCTCTCATCACCAGTCTGCCCACATTTTCTGTCATTTCTGTGATAAGTGAACAAGAGAGGCAGAGAGAGGGAGAGGGAGGGAGGGAGGGGGGAGAGAGAGAGAGAGAGAGAGAGAGAGAATGAGAGAGAGAGAGAGAGGAAAGATAATAAAAAAAACTGCAGAGGTTTCCAGCTGCATAGAATGACTGGAAGCTATTGTACAGCTCCCCTTAGTGGCAGTAACTTTGAATATTATATACACATTTTTTTCTCAGTCCAATGCAGATTCAAGGTAAAATGGGTGGCATTTTTCTGTTTCTTATTCTCATTAGTAATCAAGCTTCTTTCTTTCAGGAAAGTACTGTGAATCTTTGATCTGAATATATTTACAACGTTTCTCTCCTTTAGTTTTCCCCACTCTTCTTTACATTTGTGTTCTCTTTGTTTTCTTTTGCAAAATGCAACTGCCCATTTTATCTATTTTTTTTAAATCCACCAGTTTCCCCCCAGTATATGGGAAAGCAACTGTCTGTCTGGGGACAATGAACAATGAGAAAGAGAATACTTGAAGATGTCACTTACTTTGCAGTTGGTCCTATGAATCATGCACCAATATATACTGTATATAACAATGAGATCTCAGTGTTTGTTAGGAGCCCTGGTGGCAAAGTGGTTAGAATTCAGTATTGCAGGAAAAATCTGCCCACGGCCTGGAGTTCAATCCTGACAGACCTCAAGATTGACTCAGCCTACAATCCTTCCAAGGTCAGTAAAATGAGGACCCAGACTGTTGGGGGCAATATACTGACATTGTAAATCACCCGGAGAATGCTGTAAAGCACTATGAAGCAGTATATAAGTCTAAGTGTTAGTTCTATGGTTGCTGGATGATGGAAACTACAGTCAATAACTCTGGAGGGCCAAGAATAACCTATCCCAAATTCACTGATTTTCATATGCAATACAGATCTAGCAGTATATTGTTAGCCTGGTGGTGTCTGGGATTACGGTTGCTATAAACTTCAACTATAGGAACCGAGGCTGTTATAATTCCCAGATCTGGAGGGACCTAGCTTGAGATGTAAGTAGTAAGGGTGTCATTTTTTAAAAAAATGATATGTTTGTGTTTACTCAGGAATTAATTCAAGAGAGCTTATTTAAAGGCAAATGTGCCTAAGCTTCTATTATAAAGTTAATCCTATAGTAAACTACATGAAAATAAATCTCACTGTATCCAGGGATATTTTTTTGGGTAGACAGGCAAGTGTTTTTCCAACTTTTCCTTCATTTATATTTTGTCACACATTTGTATACCATTGCATACATTTGCATAAGGTTAAGGAAAAATATTTTCTGAAGACATGTTTTCTTTCTTAATTATTCCCATTGGTAGGTATGAGCTTAGAAGAAGCACTTCTTCAGAGGGAGGGGACAGGAAAAAAAACCAGGTGGTTGCAGATGGTGGTTATGGAAGTTTTTTAAAATGTAGAGATCAGTTAATAGGTTGGTTGGATTACAGTACATTATCGTGAAAAATCATGCAATATTTATGTATTCTTATTGATTCCATGAAGTGAGCATCCAATATGTTTCTCTTTGGTCTATAAGTATAGATCAATATAAGTATAAAATCATCTGCCACAATGTCCTACCTGTCAATGAATACTTCAGCTTCAACTGCACCAATACACGAGCACACAATAGATTCAAACTCAATGTAAACCGCTCGAAACTCGACTGCAGAAAATACAACTTCAGCAACAGAGTGGTCAATGCCTGGAATGCACTACCTGGCTCTGTGGTTTCTTCCCCAAACCCCAAAAACTTTAACCTTAGACTGTCTACAGTCGACCTCTCCTCGTTTCTAAGAGGTCTGTAAGGGGCGTGCATAAGCGCATCATTGTGCATACCGTCCCTGTCCTTCTGTCCTATTGTCCAAATTTACCTATACATACTTTGCTTTTGTTTATGTTTATATCATACCTGTTATCTTGTACATGTGTTGACTAAATAAATAAATAAATAAATAAATAAATAAATAAATAAATAAATAAATAAATAAATAAATAAATAAATAAATAAATAAATAAATAAATAAATAAATAAATAAATAAATAAATAAATAAATAAATAATGGTGCTCTCTGAGTTTGGCTGCTTGCTTGTAGACATTTTATTACCCAACTAGGTCACATTACCAATGCTAGTGCATGTGGAGTTTGCTCCCTGTTTATGTACAGTCGCTTGCCCTGTCAGTGTCATTGGTATGTGGTTCTCTCTTGGTAGTCCCAAAGGTGCTTTTTCAAAAGGCATCTGGGCTTTGTTTTTTTCCTTGAAAATATTTCGCTTCTCATCCAAGAAGCTTCTTGAGTTCTGACTGAAGCTTCTTGGATGAGAAGTGAAATGTCTTGAAGGAAAAAACCAAAGTCGAGTTGCCTTTTGGGAAAGCACCTTTGGCACAACTATGACCCGATGACTGAGAATCTCCATAGCCATTTCTCTTTGGTAGTTCCTTGATTAGGATATGATTAGGATATGATGATGGAGAGGATGTGTTCTGATCTTAATGTTTTCTTCTAAGCTTTATTGTTTTTTTCTTTTGAATGGTGTGGAAAGTGGTCTACTTCCATTTGTCTATTGATGGCTGATATCTTTAACTTAACTAGCTTTAACTAAATATAAAGGCAATTATATGCATTTGCATGTAACAATATTTGTTATTTTAGAATGGCGGTCTCAAAAACACAATGCACAATTTGCTTGAAATAGTGGGTTTTGATGCATTTTTTCCTAGTGTTTTCAAAGGCACAGCATCATTACAGCTCACATTTTCCTTATAACTCTGGCGTTTTTTGTCACATATTATGAAATAACAGTTAATTTGACAGGATGACATGGAAGAATATATCTAGATGTTATGTGAATTATTTGTAGTAGTGACATGATGTTTTCTTTTCTTCTTTTAAGTAACTGAAATGAAGAATCTGTCTCCCACGAAAAAGGTAAACTAGTTCCATCTATTCTATGTTAGTCACATCCCACCACCGATATGCCTTGCTCTAGACAAATACTCAAGAAGTTAAGACAAAGTAGGACAGGTTCAGAGAAAGACAACTATAATGATCGGTGGACTGGCAACTTATTCCTTTGAGGAAAGATGGAAAGAAATAAGGGTAGTTAACACTGAAAGAAAATGATGGAGTGGAGTAATGAGAGCATTCATATAGCATCTGAAGGAGTGTTACACAGAAAAAGACTATGACTTATTTTATGAACCCAGTATGCAGGAGGAAAATTCCAACTGAACACTGGAGAAAATGTCCTAATAGCAAGACTAGGAGTGTCATTGGGCATGAAACATCTATTCTTGAATTTAGGATTGTCTAAGCCCGTGATGGCGAACCTATGGCACGCGTGCCACAGGTGGCACACGGAGCCATATCTGCCGGCACGCGAGCCGTTGCCTAGCTCAGCTCCAGTGCGCATGTGCATGCTGACCAGCTGATTTTGGCTCGCACGGACGCTCTGGGAGGGCGTTTTCGGCTTCCGGAGGGCCTCCGGGGGATGGGGGAGGGCGTTTTTGCGCCAGGGAAGCCTCTGGAGCCTGGGGAAGGCGAAAAATGGGCCTACCGGGCCCACCAGAAGTTGGGAAACGAGCCATTTCCGGCCTCCAGAGGGCCTCCAGGGGGGTGGGGGAGGCTTTGAATTATGGGTGTGGGCACTCACATAGGTGCGATAGCCCGCGCGCATGCACTTTCGGCACCCGAGGAAAAAAAGGTTCGCCATCACTGGTCTAAGCCCATGTAAAGCTCAGGAAGCTATTTTAAATGATATTACTTGTTGGTCCAGATGTATACAACCAAGCCACAGTTCTGCTAAAACTTTCAATGAAGAGCTACGCGTGGGCAAACAATTGGGGACAACCCTTGAAGCAGCTAGAATTTTTAATCCTTTTGTGGAAGGGTGATTCAACCACACTAAGACGTGTTATGCAGTACTTCTTTTGAATTCATTATAAAAATTGGGCAGAAACTATGGCACAGACAACAGTAAGCACCTTTTGATGAAAGAAGTTGCAATCTTTTTTTCATCACTTTCCAATCAATTTAAATAAACTGGGCAAATGGAACTACAGATTAGATACCTATCTATATCGCTTCTATGTTTTCAGTTTTATATTCTTTGGAAGCTGCTTCAAACTAAAACCAAGATTCTCATGTCTTCTTTAGCAAGACTTACTAAAGTAAAAAAGAAAGAGAGAGATTATAGGGTTTTTGAACTATTTCCTATTTAGAACCAATTGATCTCCTAGTACCGTGATGGCGAACCTATGGCACAGGTGCCACAAGCGGCACGCAGAGCCATATTGGTGGGCACGCGAGCTCAGGTCCGGCGTGCATGTGCCTTCTGGGCCCACTGGGAGTCGGGAAACAGGCTGTTTCCAGCCTCTAGAGGGGGTGGGGAAGGCCGTTTTCACCCTCCCCAGGCTCCTAGAAAGGCTCTGGAGCCTGGGGAGAGCGAAAAATGGGCGTTCCATTGCATGCTGGGAGCAGGGGGGTCATGCGTGCATGTGCGGGGGTGCATGGAATTATGAGTATGGGCACGCACACACGTGATCCCCCGCATTCCCCCCCCTTTTGGCACACGAACCAAAAAAGGTTCGCCATCACTGTCCTAGTATATTAGAGCTGAAACTCTTTTAATTTCTGTCTAAGAATCTTCTTTTGATCTACAGAGGATTTGGGTCTTTTCATTGATAACAGAAAAACTTGCAGCTGGTTATTTACACAGTGCTCTTCTCAATCTTTATTAGTCTGGGAACTAACCAATGCAACATGCCTTTCTGCCGTGTTATTGCAATTACCCCTAAACATGGCTCTTTATTAAGATGCTAAATGGGATTATTAAAATAATATATTGAGTATGTAATTCCTGACCAAAGTAAATATACCTGTTTTAGCATTTTCCTAAATCAGAACCAAGCATTCAATAAAACTATTCCTCCTTAGGTTATATATTCACAAAGATTCTTAAAGTCTCGAGCCAAAGGTTTGACTGCTTAGCAAATTAGAAAGATTTGCTACTGACATCTTTTCCCTTACTCAATATTATGAGTTCCAGACTTTCTGCTTTCCTGTTGGGATCCTGGCTTAATCAGCCAAAATAGAAAATGAGAGTCGAGATTTGCAAGAAAATTATTTTCTGTGGCAAGAAAATGCAGCAATTTGTGAAGGCAAGCAACCAGAGCTAAGTGAAAGGCAAAAATATTTGTTTGGAAAAGACTTGGAAGTTATTTCAATTGACGGCAAGTATGGAAATATCTATTGTAGAGCAAACAAAGTGGACAATCTTCCTTGGGATTTCTCAGAACTTAAACAGAATGCTAGAAACCATTTCAAAATCAATAGTTGATGAACCAAACTGTTAAGATATTTAAAAATGTAATAGCTGGAGCAGTGAAGGATTGGGCAATGAGTAAGAACACACAGTTATAGCTAATTGATTAAAGAGAGCTGGACATGAGGCAACCTGAGCTGTGATTGGTTGAGTGAAAAGTGAGTGAAAAGGGGAGTTTCCTTGTTTCCCGCCTTTTTGCCCTGTGTATTTTCTCTGATTTGCCTCCTGATGTTCCTGCTATGTTGATTTACCTGATGATGCTCCTGTTTACCTATCTTATTTACTTAAATATATTTATTTATATAAAACTGCTGGTTCATGTTCATGTGGAGTCTCTGACTCCATTTGGACACCGGCTGTGCAATTCCCTGATACAAACCATCAGATGTATTGTTCTCCTCAAGTTGTCACTATAGAGCTTTGATATGAAATTAGGAAAGAAAATGAAAGTATCTATATATTATTTATAAAATTAAATTAGATTAGAAACTAAAAAATATGGTAGATGTAAACAATTTGAAACCCTAAAACCAGGAAAATTGAAAAATAAATTGAAGCTGAACTTTAACAATAACATTGCAATCAATTGCAGAGCTGAATTTGAAGAGCTATAATAGAATTGCGGTATTTTCAAGAAAAATAAAGTAATATGAGTCTCATATAAGCCAATACAAAATTGTATTGCAAACAAATTACAATTTAGAGCAATTCAGGACCAATTCTATAGGAACATTAGTTCTGAGCAACATCAAAGTGAAAAATAATATTTTGAAAATTGCAAATTTCTGAAACGGATCACCTCATAAAACATGACAAGCTAGCAGAGAGTACCACTATAGAAAATGAATTAAAAGGAAACACTATAGAAAATTTAAGTATAACAGAAGAAATGGTTCAGAAGTGATCAAAGAAATTCAAGAACTGGAATGTATCTGGAACAGATGCAATAAACTGATTACAAGGAAGTATTTGATTCTTTTCACATAGCCGGGTTAAAAAAAGGATAGAGGTTGTTGCTATCAGTCAAAACAAGGTTTTGCAGAAATGTATTTATTTATTTATTTAGTTTGTCAAACATATATGAGATTTCAGGACATGAACACAGGAAATGAGTACGAATAAATGGGGACAGTAGGACAGGGACGGTAGGCACGCTGGTGCACTTATGTACGCTCCCTTGCAGACCTCTTAGGAATGGGGTGAGGTCCATGGTAGATTAAGGTTAAAGCTATGGGGGTTTGAGGATGTAACAACAGAGTCAGGTAGTGCATTCCAGGCATTGACCACTCTGTTGCTGAAGTTGTATTTTCTGCAATCGAGTTTGGAGCAGTTTACCTTGAGTTTGTATCTATTGTTTACTTGTGTATTATTGCGGTTGAAGCTGAAGTAGTCATTGACAGGTAGGACGTTGTAGCAGACAATTTTGTGTACTATGCTTAGGTCAGACCATAGGTGGCATAGTTCTAGGTTATCCAAGCCCAAAATGTCAAGCCTGGTGGCATAAGGTACGCTATTGTGAGCAGCGGAGTGGAGTATTCTTCTCATGCAATAGGAATGAAAGTATGGGAGACAAAGTTAATATTTATGATAATAAATTAGGTGAAGGCAAAATGAAAAGAGGAATCCTTCAAGTTAATTATTCATCCCTTTGGCAAATATCCAATTGACAAAGATGATAAATAAGAAATGAATGGTTTTGGTTGCCCAAGAACAAACACTGTACCAGTCTACCAGTCACCAAGGCAAAAACAGAAAAGACCAGTTTGATAGTAAATGCCGCTCGTATGAATATAAACATGAACAGTTTATCATGTAATAAGAGAACACAGCAAAATCACACAATTGATTAAAAATCAAGCATGATTAAGTTGCGAAGATATTATACTGGTATTTATATGAAAAGTATGACACCATGCAGGATTTAATTGGTTGGGCAGATGTTATGGGAGTGAGGCAGTCCCTCAAGTAAACAGGCTCTGTGCCTTGTAGGGCTTTATAGGTAAGCAACCAGCAACTTCAACCTTCCCTGGAAGCAAACCAGCAAACAATGCAGCTTGTGAAGTAGAGATGTTATATGGGAGTACCAATTACAGCTTGCACTGCCACTGGTTGAACTCACAAGGTGACTAGGACACAAGTGGTTATCTGAAGAACCATATCTATCACTAATAACAGTATAAATGCATCTGATTCTTTCACTAAATGCAATATACATGCAAATGCACTGAGGCAGACAATCTGCTCTGTTAAATCAGAAGCCTAGATGTCTACATTGCAAGAAAAAACAAATTACCCATAACAATAAGGAAGCGTCAATAAAAAAAACTCTTTGGCGAAAAAACAAAACTGGCTACGTAGATAACTTTAAAAGCTGCTACAAAACCTTATGCCGCCAGATAAAGGCAGAATGCACCAATTACCACTGCATACAAGAGGAAAACCTTTTACGCACGAAATCCACTCACGCCTTCTATAATTATGTAAACACCAAACTTAAAGACTCGAGAACCATCCCATCCCTAAAAGGGCCTAACGGGAAAGACTGTAATGATAAAGCCTTTAAGGCCAACCTCTTCAACACATTCTTCAGTTCAGTCTTTGTAAACAGTAATGGCTCAAGCCCCACATTTCCAAGTCGTACCACAACTAATTGGAATGATCTGCTACATATCGATTTTACAGAAGATAATGTTGAAAAAGCACTATGCAACCTAAAACCATCTCTATCCATTGGTCCTAATGGATTATGTGTCTACTTCTTAAAAAAAGCTTTCCACTGCCATAGCAGAACCTCTAAGCATAATCTATGAAATATCCTTCAGAACCAGCTCCTTGCCCAACCTATGGTCATTAGCCACGGTCATCCCTATCTTCAAAAAGGGAGACCCCAGCCTAGTTGAAAATTACAGACTAATCTCACTGTGTTGCATCACCTGCAAAGTCATGGAATCAATCATAAACCAATCAATTACCCTCCATTTAGAGACAAACAACCTACTCTCTAACAAGCAGTTTGGTTTCAGAAAAAAATGTCCTGTAATCTACAACTCCTACACTGCAAAAACATATGGACCACACAACTCGACCAGGCTAAAGCAATAGACGCAATTTACATAGACGTCTGAAAAGCCTTTGGTTCAGTGGTACACGACAAACTACTGTTAAAACTAAACATTTACAGCATTTCTGGATCCCCGCATAAGTGGATAGCTGAGTTCCTGTTAAATAGGTAACAAGTAGTTAAAATAGGGAGTGCCTTATCAAACCCTGCACCAGTTAACAGCGGTGTCGCCCAAGGCAGCGTTTTAGAACCCACACTCTTTATACTTTACATAAATGACCTCTGCGATAACATTATAAGCAACTGCATCCTCTTCGCTGGTGATGTAAAACTATTCAACACCACCGACAATGCTGTTGCCCTACAAAATGACCTTGATTATGTGTCAGAATGGTCAAACAATTGGCAATTTCAAATCTCAACCAACAAATGTTCTGTCTTACACATTGGCAAAAAAAAAATCAGTATACCAAATACAAGCTGGGCGGATATGACCTTGTAGATGACCCTCACTCTGTCAAAGTCCTTGGAGGTCTCATCTCAAATGACCTATGCGCCAGAGCTCACTGTAGCAGCATTGCCAAAAAGGCATTAAGAGTTGTCAACCTAATCTTGCGAAGTTTCTTTTCCGGTAATATTGTACTGCAAACTAGGGCATACAAAACCTTTGCTAGACCAATTCTCGAATACAGCTCATCTGAATAGTTGTAAGCCAAGGACTACATGTATTGCAAAAAAATGGGATTCACTGAGTCCACTTAAACTATTTTTCAGAAAACCTAAAATTCTTTTTCTTTTATTATCTGTGTCCAACCCACTCTTTGTTATTTGTGTGCCTTCAGACATAAAATGATGTTTAAGGAAATCAGAATCTATATGCTTTTGAAATTGGAACTTGAGACATTAAAAGAAAAATCACATTTAATATATAGCTTCAAGAGAATCTAACCAAGTAGCACAAAATTTACCTAGTTCAATACAATACTTTACCTTAAAATAGCATTGGATTAGCTCAATTTATTAAGTCTTGGAATGCTTCAGAAATGCTTTGAAAGAGATGCTTTGGAAGACAAGTCTGAAAAAAGATGTAGCTGCTTTAATGAGTTAATCCTTTCACATCCTTCCAATCAGAATGAGTCCTGCAAGATTTTATTTATTTATTTAAAACATCTATATAATACCCTTCTTATATCAAACTCTTGGTGGATAAGATAGGGGAGATCTTGCAGCATTCTGATGTCACAACAGCTAGATGAGGAAAATAGAATTGATTGATTGATTGAATCATTCTGTATAATTGCCAATTTCAAAACATGATTCTGGGCATGAACATATTAAATAAAAAGAAGAACAATTACAATCATAAATCCTAAAACTAAAATGCTGAGAAAAAAGCACCAACAAGTAATGCTAATATGGCCAGAAGATGGGTCCTTTCACAGAACTGGGTCTTTGGGGCTTATAAAAGACCAGGAATGTTGGGGCCATCCTAATCTACTGACCTGGCAGAAGAGCCTTTTCTGATGTGGTGCCTGCCCTTTGGAACATCTTGCCTCCTGGGGTGAGATCTGCTCCCACCCTTCTGACCTTCCTTTAAGGGCCTGAGGACCTGGCTCTGCCAGTTGGCTTGGTACTCAACAGGGGTGAATCATGCTGGAGGTAGTTGACATATTAAGGGAACTCTCTACCTTCCATTGTGCACATCCTGCTCCCTTCCTCCCCATCATTCTAATTGTAATTTATTACTATTATTAGGACTATTTATTCTTCATAGACATTTAATGTTTGTAAGCCACCCAAAGTCATCTCAAAGATTTGATCAAATGAAATCAAATCAAATCAACCTACCTACCTACCTACCTACCTACCTACCTAGGGATGTGGTGGCTCAGTGGCTAAGACGTTGAGCTTGTCAATCAAAAGGTCGGCAGTTCAGTGGTTCGAATCCTTAGAGCCATATAACGGGGTGAGCTCCCGTTACTTGTCCCAGCTTCTGCCAACCTAGCAATTCGAAAGCACGTAAAAAATGCAAGTAGAAAAATAGGGACCACCTTTGGTGGGAAGGTAACAGCGTTCCGTGCACCTTTGGCATTTAGTCATGTCGGCCACATGACCATGGAGATGTTTTGAACAGCACTGGCTCTTTGGCTTTTAAACGGAGATGAGCACTGCCCCCTAGAGTCGGGAAGGACTAGCACATATGTGCGAGGGGAACCTTTACCTTACCTTACCTACCTACATCTATCTATCTATCTATCTATCTATCTATCTATCTATCTATCTATCTATCTATCTATCTATCTATCTATCATCTACCTACCTACCTACCTACCTACCTACCCACCTACCTACATATACCTACCTACCTACCTACCTACCTATCCATCCATCCATCATCTCTAGGAGTATCTTCCATAGGGCAGGTTCTATAGCAGAAAAGGCACCCTGTACTGAATAGCAATAGCAATAGCACTTAGACTTATATACCGCTTCATAGTGCTTTACAGCCCTCTCTAAGCGGTTTACAGAGTTCAGCATATTGCCCCCAACAATCTGGGTCCTCATTTTACCCACCTTGGAAGGATGGAAGGCGGAGTCAACCTTGAGCCGGTGAGATTTGAACAGCTGAACTGCTGAACTAGCAGTAGCCTGCAGTGCTGCATTTAACCACTGCGCCACCTCGGCTCAGCATTGCTGCACTGAATAATCTCACCAGGCTCAAGGTTGACTCAGCCTTCCATCCTTCTGAGGTCGGTAAAATGAGGACCCAGATTGTTGGGGGCAATATGCTGAACTCTGTAAACCACTTAGAGAGGGCTGTAAAGCACTATGAAGCGGTATATAAGTCTAAGTGCTATTGCTATTGCTAATGCAACTTACTCCAGTGAACTCAAAGAAACTCATGTTTCTCATACCTTAGTTTAAATATACAGAACCATACCTGGCAAGGTAAACTACATCTATATTTTACTATCTGTTCTTTACTATCTGCTCAGAAGGAAGTCCATTTAAATTTAATGAGGCACATTCCCAGCTAAGTCAACATGTAATTATAACCCAGATTATATTATATGTATGTGTTAATTATTTCCCAGTGTGTCCAATATAAATAATCCGATACATAATAATCTAAAATAATTTTGATGGAGATCATATTTTTTTCCTTGAAAATGCTAGTGTATATTCAACAACCTCGGGATGATTTCTTTCTTCATTTCCTAATTCTCCTGTATTTATCACAGATTATCTCAGCCAGTTAGGAATGTTATAATAAGATAATATCATGGTCCAATGGGATGGTGCCAGAAAAGAAAAAAACAGTATCATTTGATCTAACCAGTCAGATGTGACAACCTAATGACAATATAAGGAGCAGTGTAAATAAACCAGCATGTTTTGTGCAAAGAAAGAGTAGCACAATTTGCTAGCTGCCTTATTTCAATTATAAGAACCTAAGAAAATGAACCTTGTGAAAAAAAACATAATAAAAAGAAAACAACATATACTGTATAGCTAGTTTCTGAAGCTTAAGAAATTTTGCTTACATCCACAGTCTATGTAAATATGTGTGGGTGAGTGAACACAAGTATACAAAGAACAACTCTAGGGATTTCCCCCCTCCTTCCTTCTTATTATCTTCTTCCAGAAACTATACACAATTATTAGATGAAGCTGCTTTATGATTCATTACTTCTGCATACAGAGGATAATGTTTAAGTGTCTCATAAAAAAGGCGAGCTGTCAAACATTGAAAAGCTTTTGGGTTGATTAAATATGGTGCTTTCACTTATTAATCAATGGATAGGTTGATTAAAAAGCTCAAAGTTACTCTGCTTGCTTGTTCCTGACCCATTTGAGGGCTTATTTGGATCAGTACTTGGTTAATCTCCCCATGAAAGCCCGTTCTTTATGCAAGCTATAATATTTGAAACAATATGGTTGGTTCAGCGCTGAAACTGGCAAGATACCTATCTCTTTACAATGTTAGTTCTAGTTGTAATTATTGGTGTGGCTGTAACCAGCCTGTGCACTCTTATGTCCTAAGAGTATTCTGAAAATGGAAAATATTGCATGAATTATAACATCATTTTGTACTATGCACCATCATTCCAATATTATAATGTCTTGTAATGGATGCCTATGGTTTTGGGCAGACTTTCAATGGTTTTTAGCAAGTTTTCAAAGATTTGTAGTACAGAGTATTAATCATACTCCCCCCCAAATTGATCATTTTTCTGAAGAACCTTAACAGGGAAGAAATTATTATAAGTATTAAAATTAAAGAAACAGAATAATACAGAATAGAAAAGGAAGTGAGAGTAGGACACGTATTATACTCATGTCTCTTTAACTTTAACCTGAATGTATTGCAAGAATGACTGGTTTGGAAGATATGTCAGCTAGAATCAGACTAGGAGGCTGAAACACTAAACACTGAGGAGCTTCAGGATCGAAAGAATTAGCCAGTGGCATCCCAATTGCCCTGGCGATACCCAGCTGAGGGCTCCTTTCATGTCCCTGGCAGGACCTGGAGTGAAGGACGGGAGCTCAACCATGCCCTCCCGCAACACTCAGGTCTCAAACTTGAGCCACCATGCTCCTTTAACTATGTAGGTAACACCCACTTCATTAGCTAAAATTAAAGAAAATTTAGAACAGGGGTGTCAAACTGGATGTCTTCGAGAGCTGGATCAGCATTGTAATTCTCCTCCATGGGCCTGTGGAGGGGAACAGGGGGAGATGGGATGGACACTTCCTGCAGCACCTTGCTGGCCAAAATGGGGCACAGGGGGCACATGCCCCCCCATGTTTTGCAGGAGACACTCCATGGTCTCCTGCAGGAGTCTGCTGGCCAAAACCAGCCCATTTTGGCCAGCAGAGGCGCCACGGGCCAGTCCTTTGATATTTCCAGGCTGGTCCCATGGGCCAGATTTAAGCACCCCACAGGCTGGATCCGGCCAGCGGGCCTTGAGTTTGACACCCCTGATTTAGTAGATCTCATACAAATGAGAAATGGGATGTGAAAAAATCTGGGTTAAAGGTAATATTAAGAAGACAAATCCACAACAAGGGACAAACTTTTGAGGGGACTCTAGAATAAATAAGCAGTGTGCTGGATAGTGGATTAATCATAAGCAGAAAGACAATAACAAACTTTGACCATGAGTGTTAAGCATTTTTATAAGTCAACAAAGATACAATAGTTAAACTAATGATTTGTTTGAGTGGTAATATACAGCTGTGGCAGATGGACATTGAGAAAGTGCAAGATAAAGAAGGTGGATGCTTTTGAATTATGGATCTGGCAATGGTTACTTAGAGTACTATGAACTGTAAGAAGAAACAATCAATCTGGTCCAAACAGAGATGGATTGCTCCCTTGATGTGATGATCTGCAAGAAAAAACTCAAATACATGTGTTGGGAGTGGATAATAGACTAGGAAAAATAGCTAATCTTGACAAGGTTGACGGAAGGGAAGAAGGAGAAAACAATTTGCAATAAAGATAGATGGAATCAAGAGTATTGTTTCAAAGAGCTATAAATTATTACTAAAAGAAGCTTATGATGGCTAGCATTGGTCTGTGCAGTATACAGGAACCGAGTCTGATTCATTGGCACACAATCATGTATAATAAGATACAGAGAATGTTCATTATTATAAATATTAAGCAACTAAATATTAAAAAGTTTAAAATTCTAAATGCTGACAAGCATAAAATATACTCACTGAGATTGGTTGTTTTCTTGCAGAGGTTTCATTATTCAGCTAGCACTGATGATGTTCCCTAGTTGGGTTACGAAACTTCTGCAAGAAAACAGCGAAGTTCAGAAACACCAAGGACTCCACAGTTCAACCCTGAGCTACAAATATTCTCTTCTATTAAAAACATGTAATTATTCAAAACTGCTAAATAAATTTTTAACATATGGCCTCCTACTGTATACCATTTCTCATTTTCTCTTAAGTGAGTTTCCACAACTGTTGAGTGTCTTCACTACTGCTTTCTGTTTTCCATATTGCCAGATGAAAATAAAGTTGAAACAACCACCACCAGTAGAGATAAGGTGGGAAATTGCAAAACAATCACTTGGAATAGCTACAGAAGAAGAGGATGGTGGCCAGTTCCTTAGTTCCAGAGGAAAGAATGAAATCCTGTAAGCTGGAAGGCAAGACAAAGTAGGCATTCCCATCAGTAAGAAAATAATGCTCCATAGCTCAGGAGAAAAGAATTCACAGTATTTCCTCTGGGGATAAACAAGTGATAAACTGTAATCCACAAAATTGTGGAGACCACAGAGGAGGAATGCCACCAGGGGCGGGTTGCTCGCTTACCTTGCTGGCAGAGCCATGCGCGCACATCTCCATGCTTCGGGGGGGGGCATGCTCACTACGCGCGTGCCCCCCTCGTGCGATTTTGCTTCCGCGCATGTGCAGAAGCAAAAGCGCCCGAAAATCACAGAAAAAAATGGCGATGTGCCGGTTGGACTGGCAGAGAGGGCTCCGGAGAGGTTGCGAAATCTGCCACTCCCTACCGGAGCTGCGTACTGGGGAGCTCCGGTAGGAACCCACCTCTGAATGCCACATACTCCTTTCCATGTGGAAGGAGCTTGAAATAATTTCCCTAGTTCAGAGGTGGGTTTCAGTAGGTTCTGACCAGTTCTGGAGAACCGGTAGCGGAAATTTTGAGTAGTTTGGAGAACCGGTAAATACCACCTTTGACTGGCTGCGCCTCCATCTATTCTCTGCCTCCCGAGTCCAGTTGATCGGGAGGAAATGGGGATTTTGCAGTAACCTTCCCCTGCAGTGGGTGGGAATGGAGATTTTACAGTATCCTTCCCCTGCCACGCCCACCAAGCTATGCCCACCAAGCCACACCACGCCCACCAAGCCACGCCCACAAAACCAGTAGTAAAATTTTTTGAATCCCACCACTGCCCTAGTTTTAAGAGGTCAAATTAGAAAATTTAGTAGTTATCACGCAAGCAGGAGATAATACCGCAATAAATAAATGTACCATATTTAACCATACAAAATTTATCAACACCCAGGGAATCACCACTTTCAGGACTCATAGTAGAGACCACAATGTAGCACCTAGAAATTATAGCAGTCCCACACATATAATCAAAAGTATGGATCTGGTATGCATTTGATACATACCAGATCCATACTTAATAAAAGTATACTAAATAAAAATATACTTAATCCATACTTAATAAAAATATGGATCTGGTATGTATCTCATCATAATAAAAAAGGAACAATAGAGAAGACACATGAAACCATCAACAATGTCTTCAAAGGAATAAAATGCATAAATGAAGAAAATAATAACACACTATCGTTCCTGGATATTTTCATCAACAGAAAAAAAAAACAGCAGCAAATTAGAAAAACCAATATAACCAAGTGCTTCATTAGCAAAGTAACAACCCAACTTGTTACAAGAGGAACCATGTAAGAACATTATTCAGACCAGGGGTGAAATTCAAAAAATTTCCCTACTGGTTCTGTGGGCGTGGCTTGGTGAGCCTGGCAGAGGAAGGATACTGCAAAATCCCCATTCCCTCCCCACTCTGGGGCCAGCCAGAGGTGGTATTTGCCAGTTCTCCAAACTACTCAAAATTTCCACTACCGGTTTTCCAGAAGCTGTCAGAACCTGCTGAATTTCACCTCTGATTCAGACAATCCCAAATGCACTGCAGCAACCCAGAACATAGGAACAATGAAACACATTCTATACAACTTCCCGAAAAACGGACACCCACACAATTAATCAAAAAGTGTCTGACCATTCAACAACTTTATAGCACCATCAACTCAACTATGAAAAGGGTAGCACTACCATACATCAAAAACATCACAAAAACAACCATCAGACTATTACAACCACATGGCATCACTGAGGCACACAAGTTAAAATCCTCCAAAACATCTTAAGTAAACCAAAATATCCAGTAGCCCAAGAAATAAAAACTGGAATCATCTATAACATACAGTGTAAGGACTGCAACAGCCACTATGTAGGTCACACAGACAGACCAGCAGAGCGCATCCATGAAGACCAACTATTTAAAATAATTAAACAAGTTTTTTTTAATTTTTTGTCATTCACATGTCATTTTACATCCTTTCTTTAATGATTCTACTCCACCATTTCTTCGACATTAATGTAACTCTTGTTCCATGGCGAATTGTCACACAGCAAGTTGGCTGTGGCATGTTGGCCATGGTGAGTTGGCCATGCCGAGTTGGCCATGCCGAGTTGTCCTAGACCCCATTAAGAGTGGTGTAAAAATGTTACATAAATGACGATCTCATGTGAAAAGAGAATAACTGTTATGTTTCCCATGCATTAACATTACCTTATCAGTCTCTTCTAACAGATATCCTGTTCAGTAAACCAAAACTCTTGTCTATTTATTGCTCATACAGTTAACATACAACACTAGATGACTACTAAACAATGCTTTTGTTTTTAACAGTCTCTCAGATGGGGAATTATACCTCCCCAATAGACACATATTTATTTCCTCAAGTGTAGTTGAAATCCGGTTCCAGTTTTGCTTTGGTTCTTTGTTTGCTGTCAAAAAGGGTTAGGATATTGTTGGTATCCATTAAATTTTCCTCTGCAATTATTTAAAAACAGAGAAAAAGTGGCCACCTCCAGATCTTGAATTTGAAGATATGTTTTCTCAAGGACTTAGATTAATATTAATTACACTGTTCGGCAGATTATCTGGAACTCATTTGGAACTAATTCATTGCTCTGCTAACATATTTGCTTCAGTGATACATATTTATTTGCCTCTGCAGTTAAGTATGTTAGATTGAACAAAAAAGGGTTGCTCTGTTTCTAAGAATGCAGTGCTAATTTGGTGTTGACCTACCTTTTTTAGGCTGCTGGATTCTATTTTATAGTTCTCATGTCCTCATTTTCATGGTTTGTCTTTCTCCTATTCTGGATGGATTCAGGACATTGGGTGTTTGTCAGTCCTAGGAAAATGCTGACTTTTGCATAAAAGAACTTGCTCTTTTAGGAGGAAAAAGGAAGGGGGAACTAAAGATTAGACTAGTTCTATGTTCCTACTATAGTTTCCCTAATTCAGCAGTCCTAGCCTATCTAGGCCAAAACTCTCTATGTCTTAGTCTTATGTCTTAGCCTATCTAGGCCAAGAATATCTATATCTTAGCCTATCTAGGCCAAGGCTATCTATGTCTTAGCCTTATATCTTAGCCTAGATAGGCTAATACATAAGATACATAACAAATTTTCTCATATTCTTCAGTAAAACCCAATGCTTTGCAGAATGACAGAGTTCAGTATTTCTTAAAAGTATCATATTGCCTCTCAAAGGAAGCAAGGAAACTTATTACATTAAAAAATAATTGTTATATTTAAATTACGGGACATTCAAATGGAATGATCCAATTTTTGAATATTTTCTCAAGCACGCGTGAAGCAGACTCAGAACTATCAAATGGATTTCCTACAACAATCTACTTTGCTATTTCTGCTCTCTTGGGTTAAAGAGAAAGAGAGAGTGGTTCTTGACAATGATAAGAAGTGTGAACCTCACGTAGAAATACATCATTTATACCTGTGAGCCAAAGAGTCAAATAAATGTTGTGTTCCTAAAAACCGCCTAATTCTTCCTGAAAGTGCAGTATACCCGTGAAGAACAGAAAATGAAGGACAGCAGAATTAGCTGTGGAGACTTAGGGTTGATAAAAGGAGGATTTGCAAAAATTTGCAAGGGAGAATTTATATTTCAATTTCTCCTCTGTTTAGTCACTGAAGCAACAATTACAAATCTGTATACTAAGTTAGCACAGTTGGAAAAGCGACATGCAAAATCTGTGGACAAATTTCAGTTGATCATATTCCAGTAAAATATTGGTGTTGCCTTTCTCTGAATAATTCTCCTCTAAACTGCAGGTAAAGCTTACTCTTGTATTGTAGAAATGTAAAAATTTTTTTTATTTTTTAAGGTTTTGTTTTATTTAATCCATCTATATATTTAGGAAATAAATATGCCTTGTTATTTAGCCCTATTTAGATTTGTGTATATATAGTTTTGTTTCAATTATTTTAAAAGCTTTGTCTTTTCCTCCCCATTTGTAGTAGTCGTTTTTGAGACAATTAATAAAATAGCCATGAAAGAGTTTCAAGGAAGCACTTCATAGCAAGGACCCCAAGCACTCATTTGTTGGATATACTGTTGAAATGGGAAGCTTACTGGATAGGAGCCATACAACATCAGCTCAACAGTGTATGATGCTCAAGGACATAGCAGTACAGCTAGAGGTCAGCTGTTATCATTGCAGTTGTTTCCCAGATATATCAGCAGTGAAGTATGTCTCAAGAAAAATGAATCTGCAATCTTTGTGACCTTGAAAATTGATCTTGTGCCAGAAAAAATTCAGTCTTCTGTCTTATGTACGGTATATTACACAGAGAGAGAAGGGGGAGGGAGGGGAGAGAGAGAGAGAGAGGGAGGGAGGGAGGGAGAGAGAGAGAGAGAGAGAGAGAGAGAGAGAGAGAGAGAGAGAGAGAGAGAGAGAGAGAGAGAGAATATGTATAATATAGGTATAGCAGGGGTGGGTTCCTCCCGGTTCAGACCAGATTGCCTGAACCAGTAGCAACCCGCTGGTGATGTCAATGTTGGTGCTGGTCCTTGTGCGCCACCATCTTTTTGTGTGTGAATTTTTCCCCTTCTCCTGCTTGAAAAAGGGCCCTCCCACGGGTTAATACTGACCTTTATTTCTTCACCTGAAGCACAGCTGATCAGCTCCTCAGCTGTGTTTCGGGCTGATTCCTACTTCTGAGCATGCGTGGAAACCGAATTGCACCAGGGGATGCACATGCGCGAAATGTCGCGATGCAAACCGGTGGCGAAGGTAAGTGGAACTCACCCCTGAAGTATAGGTGTGGATAGTACACACACACACACACACATACACACACACACACACTATTCATATGTATACACTTATACACATATATTTCATATATATATATATATATTAGTAATAGTAGTAGTACTACTACTAGACAAAGACCAGAAGACAGCAGTGGTGTTAGATGTGGTGCTGCAGCAATATCAGGAAGAAGGAGTGTGAGAAACTGAAGAAGTACCAGGAACTGGAGAGAACATGGAAAATAAAGATCAAAGTGGTCCCAATAGTAGTAGGACCACTTGGGGCTGTGACTCCTAAGCTGGAAGATGGGGTCCAACGGATCCCAGAGCTCTCTGTCCAGAAGAGTTCAGTGCTAGGAACAACTAAAATCCTGTGCAGAACTTTCAAATTCCCAGATCTCTGGTGGAGAACCCGACATTGAGGAAGACACAGAACACTCATAAGTGTTTTTATTTAATTCAATTTGATTTAAAAATTGCTATCCTGAAGGGTTTCCCCCACCCACCCACTTAGTTTTTCGTTTTTCTTTTTGTTTCAAAAGAAAAAATAAATCTGGTGAAATTCTCAGTATCATTTGGGGGTTTTGAGTTCACTGTGGTTAACAAAATGCTGGATCCACGAATCACCTGAGCAGTCTGAAATTCTCTTGGCTTCCTAAATTTCAGTTAAAGGAAATAAATCATGAAGCCACATATCTCTTTTAAGATGAAGAAACATAGTCAGCCAGTAAAACTGCAGAAAGAAGGGAAGAAAATGATCCTAGTACCCATTACCCCAGGTGTGAGCAACTATGGCCCCTTTATGACCTGAGCCAGGAATTCTGGGAGTTGAAGTCCACAGGTTGTAAAGGGGCCATTAGTTACCCACCTCTGCATCACCCCCTTGCAACATTACAGGAAATAAATTTAGGAATTAGGCTGAACTAGAAGAAGAAAACTTCATCAGAGAAAGAAAGTGAGGGAAACTAGAAGACATCATTCTAGTTTTTGAAAAATTTTGTAGAGAAAGGCATGCAACAATCCCTCACCTCCACTCTTACTCAGGGGTAGGTTCCTCCCGGTTCAGACCGGATTGCCCGAACCAGTAGCGACCGGCTGGTGACGTCACTGTCAGTGCTGTTCTGTGTGCGCTGCCATGTTATTTTTGGATTTTGTGTGAATTTTTCCCCTTCTGCGGCTTGAAAAAGGGCCCTCCCACGCGCCCGCGGGTGAATTCTGACCTTCATTTCTTCGCCCAAAGCACAGCTGATGAGCTCCGCTCATGAGTTCACAATGCGAACCGGTGGCAAAGGTAAGTAGAACCCACCCCTGCTCTTACTTACCTATTTTATACAATTCAGACAATAATGAATCAAAGCATAAGCAATATCTGATTCTTTTGGAAATGAATAAGCTTGGTGTGGCCAAGTATGACAACGGTTTCATTCACATAGCTTATAATACCTATGTTCAAAATCTAACCACGCATGAATTACAGGTTTCTTGTGAAAGGCTCAGACAGGGTTTATTTTAATTTTCAGAGGTACATTCAAAAATGTGATTAATTATACAATTGTCTTTGTTATGCAACACAGTAGATATGTGAATGGTAAATCGTGAAAAATGGTTACATTTTGCATTAAAAACAGCAATAGCACCCAACATTTCTAGTCATTATTATGGCTTCCGCATCCACTGCCTTCAAAACTAAGTGGCTAAGATCTCATCCTGAGATTTCAAGCTGGGAAGCAATCCTTCCTACTGTGAACTGAATAAAATACACAAGTGTGGTCTATTTACTGGCCATTTCTCTACTTCAATGAAAGGGAAAATGGGTCATTTCTCCTGTTAGATCCTACCCTGGGAAACAGGAAAGCGATAGACTATCTCCCTGAAGTAAAGGACTATATAAAAATATCCTGACAAATTGTTCTAATTGGTACTTTTCAGACAAAAGCACTACGAGAGAAATATTTAATACTTTCCTGAATTTTCTACTGGAGTTAGTTGTACAAGGGCCAAATTCCTTAAGGCTGGTATCTACGGTTTGGTTTATAATTTATTGAATGTGGTAGTTTGAAACACCGAACTGGTGTTGGGTTAAATTAAAGCTTGTCCAATTCATTTTACTCCCATTTTTAAATTTATTTTTATTGCTTTTAAAATAATGAAAATGGAGAAAAAAGACAAAGATAAACCTACATGCATTGTCAAAGAAATACATATAAAGTGGGGGGTTAAGCGAAAAAAAATACAACAAAAGAAAAAGAAAACATTGTAATATATTGCTATATTACACAATAATCTAACACAATGATTATTCAAATATATACTTATATCTATCTATATCTATATCTAATCTCTATGTCTATGTCTATATCAGCGGTGGGTTGCTCCCAGTTCAGCCCAGTTCTAAGAACCGGTAGCGCTGGCAGTGGGAGGCTCCGGCCACCCGCCCGGGATGCTTCTGCGCATGTGCGTGTGTGAACCGGTAGTAAGGGGTTTCAGAACCCACTACTGGTCTATATCTATCTCAATTTGTATCTCTATATCTCTATACAGTATATTTATATCAACAGAATATCTATATCTATCTGTTATCCGTCTGTCCATCTATCATCTATGTATAGATATCATTTTTAATTTATCGTATTTTATATAAATAAATCCCACATTTCATGATATTTGTCCATATAATGTATGTATATTGCCCATATTTTAATGAGACTTGTAATTCTCATTAATTAGTAATACAAAGACAATATAAATATTGGTAATATTTACAGGATTTTTTAAAAATCAGAATGGGACACAGAGATTTCTGAGGTACTGAATTCTGTTGAATTTGGGAGAAACACATGCATGGATTTTTGACCCAGGCTTCTTTAGATTCTGGGTTTTTATTCTATATTTTAAAATCTACACTTATATATTTGTTGGGCTGGGGGTGGAGGTGTTTGGATGATATTGGCAAGTTTACTTATCTTTATGGAGTTTGTTGTGCAACCTTGTAAACAACTATTTACATCTTGGGGTAGTTAATAACTAATATCCCTTTATGGTATCTCTTCCACAATAAGTCAGTCGCTAAATAAATGCATGGTCACCACCTTTATAGTCTTCTTTCCTACATATGTGTGTAGCATTTTTTGCTGATAAATGAAAATAAAGGGAGACTATTATAGATCTATTTTGAGCTATTTTAGCTCTTGTCAGATAGCCATACCCTTACTGGGATTTGAACCTGGGCCGCCTGTCTTGTAAGGCAGCAGCTTAGCCACTAGGCCACAGGCTCTATTCCCTATCAGCTCTTCACCAGGAAAGGGTTATATATGTTTTTCTGTCGTATCATCCTGGTGTACCCAAATATGGAGAAAGCATCACAGCTTTCTTTTGCCTTTCAGCCCCTCTCTGGGACCATCCAGGCAGTTTCTATAGCCGACACACTATTTTCTGTTTGTGTAGCATTTTTTGCTGATAAATGAAAATAAAGGGAGACTATATATATAAAGAGTTTTTCTGCTGAGTCACCTGGTATACCCAATTATGGGAGGAAGCATACTGCTTCCTTATGTTTTTCATTTTGCCTTTCAGCCCCACTCCAGGGCCATCCAGGCTAGAAACCATATTTGTAAACTTACAAAGAACTGATAAAGAAATAAATGGAAACTAGTATAGATCTATTTCAAGCTATTTAGCTTTCATCAGCTGATATATATGCTGCCTTATATGCTGCCTTACAAGGCAGGCGGCCCAGGTCCAATTCCCAGTAAGGGTATGGCTATCTGACGAGAGCTAAATAGCTCAAAATAGATCTATAATAGTCTCCCTTTATTTTCATTTATCAGCAAAAAAAATGCTACACGCGCACACACACACACAAACACACACACACACACAAACACGTGTGTGTGTATGTGTGTGTGTGTGTGCGTGTGTGTGTATGTGTGTGTGTATTGCCTTCTTACTGATGATATAATTCCTGAAAATTTTAGTGCAGACAAGGCAGGTTATGTCTTGATATATTAGACTTTTAGCACAATTTTATGTTTTGCAGTCTATGAAATTCTTGTTTGCATATTATGCTTTAATATGTTAATAATATATGGTTTTTAAAAAATAACTTAAATAATATCCAAGTTTTGTTTCTCCCTGAGATTCAAATGATTCCCATCTTACTGGTGTTTCAAAAGGCTGTGGAGCTCTGCCTCTTTAATCGGGTCTTTGGCAAGGCTTATTAATTTCTCCTTCTCCTCCTCCTCCTCCTCCTCCTCCTCCTCCTCCTCCTCCTCCTCCTCCTCCTCCTCCTCCTCCTTCTTCTTCTCCTCCTCCTCCTCTTCCTCCTCCTCCTTCTTCTTCTCCTTCTTCTTCTCCTTCTCCTTCAACTGAGATTGTTAATTTTTTTATTTGTTTAATGTCCCATCTTTATTGTTTGCACAAATAACTCAAGGAGGCAACTTATCCCACACACCTTCCTCCTTCTATTTTGCCCACATAACAACCCTGTGAGGCAGGTTGGGCTGAGAGAGATTAACTGACCCAAAGTCACCTAGTTGGCTTTCATGGCTAAAATGAGACTTGAACTCACAGCTTCCCACTTTCCATCCTAGTGCCTTAACCTCTTGACCAAACTGGCTCTCTAAATGTAATACTCTTTTTTCCTCCTATTTTTCCCACAACAGCCTATTTAAGTTTATTATCTCTGCCATCCTTGTCCTTTCTTGTTTTGTGTTGTTTTCCTGTTTTAATGTTTTTTTTAACAATTTATACACTTTTCAGAGTTGCTGAGAATTGGAGTGGGGGGCAGATGAATCTAACAAGCAAATAAATAAATATTATTTTAAAAAACAAAGAAAACCGTCATTTTCATTTTATGTTTAATTAGCTTTTAAGGTTTCGACCCTATACTTTGTGATGAGTAACTAAGCAACAGGGAATTTAATGGCACTTCTAAATCTGTGTGTGTGTGTGTGTGTGTGTGTGTGTGTGTGTGTGTGTGTGTGTGTGTATGTGTGTGTGTGTGTGTGTGTGTGTGTGTGCATTGAAAGAGTATAATCCTTTTCATCATTAAGAGACGATAGGTCCCATAGAATTTAGCTTACTACTTGACTAGCCATATATCCTATAAATCTACTTAATTAAGGCTGGATTGTATATTTGGAAAAGAAAATGATGATTGGAACAAAACCTGTTTTAATTATTTACTACAAAAAACTTGAATCCGATTCAGGAAATTGCTCAAGCAATACCAAGGATTTGATACAATATTAAAATGGGAGCATAATGTTTATAAGCACATTATAAAAAGTATTAACCAGCTTTTTTCTTTGTCCCTGGAAACCAGTAATCTTCCAGTTGCTGCTGAATTATAGTGCCCATCATCCCCTACCATAATAACCAACGTTGAGGAATATTGGGATTTATAGTTTAGCAAAATTTAGAGGACTCATCTTGTTCATTTTTTTTTTAGAAATAGATAGCTGGCCATTATAGGTAGTAAAGCCAACATAAATATATTATTTATTGTAGATAGCAGGATCCAGCCAACCTTACAGAATGGTCACATAAGCCCATAAAGCTGGCTTCAATATTCATTGAGTGCAGTAATTACATTTGTCTGATAATTCCTAATATGGATGAAACCAATCAATAATCCAACCAATACCATGTCCTGATAGCCAATATAACTGAAAACACCACGTAGGATATAACCCGTGTAGATAGAGAAAATATTGCCCTCACCCCCTCCGTCCCAAGAGAGAGACAGTAGTTATGGATTTCAAAATAAGAGAATTAGTGCACTGCAACTAGATTCCAACTGTGTTGGATATTGATAGATTAATCGATAAGGCTGCCCAGGGCTCAAGTTCAAAGCTTCAATTTAAAGTCCCAAAGGTGCTTTTTTTTTTCAAAAGGCAACTGGACTTTCTTTGGTTTTTTTTCTCAAAGACATTTCACTTCTCATCCATGAAACTTCTTCGGTCCTGACTGAATGGTGGAGAATGGAAGGATTTATATTCCTTGCAGTCATCTGGTCGTTAGCACTCTCTCTGAGATTTGTTGAGGCCACTGGAAGGTTTATCCCTGCCAGAGGTGGGTTCCTGCCGGTACGCTCTTACATGTTGGTTGCCGCAGAACCAAAGAAGCCGGTGGCGTTCGTGACGTGGGGCTTCCCCTGCCCGCTTTCCCCCACCCGCCTAGACGCCGCCATTTGCATTCTTTTGCCCTCTGCGCATGCGCAAAGCATTCTGCTTGCGCAGAGGGAAAAAGAATGCAAATGGCGGCTTCCAGGCGGTCGGGGGAAAGTGGGCAGGGGAAGCCCCGCGCCGCGAATGCCACCGGCTTTGCAAGTTCTGTGGTGACCAACAGGTAAGAGCGTACCAGCAGGAACCCACCTCTGATCCCTGCCCCCAGGGTCACCTGACTAGTGTGGTTCAACACTCACTTGCACTATATATGTGACCCTGAGGGCACAGATAAACCTCCAAGTGGCCTCAACGACTCAGAGAAAGTGCTAACAACTAGATGACTGCAAGGAATATAAATCCTTCCATTCTCCACCATTCAGTCAGAACTGAAGAAGCTTCTTGGATGAGAAGGGAAACATCTTCAAGGAAAAACAAAGAAAGTCCAGTTGCCTTTTTTAAAAAAAGCACCTTTGGGACAACCATAACCTGGATGACTGAGAATCTCCATAGATTTCAATGGGAAGCTTTGCTGTATTTGCATTGAAACAATTGAGCTGTGTGCACCGGCCTTGAATCTTCAAATCAATAATTCAAATAATCACAGTTCAGAGTATTTGACTTAGTTGAAATGCACATCTTTAACATTTATTTCTTCCCTTTTAGTCCATGATTCATTTTGCTTCTGTGAAAAGGTTTACCCTTTAAAACGAATACTGTGGGGATAACTTACAGAAAGGTTAAAGTAAAGTGGTCCTTGAGTCAGGCTTGACTCCTTGAGACATCCATGAGTTTTCTTGGAATGGTGCAGATGTGGTTTGCTACCTCATGTATGTTTGACTTCTTAGAGTAGCCTACCACAATGGTCTCTTCAAGTATAATTCGATGCTACTTAGATTTATACATCAGCCAAAATTGGCCAGATGCTATTACCTGCTGAGAGAGATACAGTATATATATAAAGGTTAGGGATCTGTTAAAGGAATGAAAAATAAGATGCACTGAACACTATCAAGATATTCTCTCCCCCCCCCCTCTATTTATTTCCCTAAACGGTAAATTTCTCACCAAACTCTCTTTCCCTGTGAATTTAAAATTAACAGGAGAGGTTAAAAATCGCCCTCCCTGTATTATTATTTAATATGACCTTTAAAATTGCTGACCTTTTCTTAACAATATTTCTTTCTGTTGATCTCACACTTTTTATTTAACTAACCTTTTCTGTTTTCTAAAAAAAAAAATCCCATTTTTAGCGCTGATTAAATCTTGTGGAGGGAATAGTTTTCGTATAAGCACAGAGCTTGTGATTTGGATGAGCAGATGCCATATCTAACTGCTATCTCTGCCATGATTTTGGCCCGTGATATTTTTCCAACAAGCAGGAGGTTAAACAAAAAAAAAAACATTTCGGAGAGAAAAATCTCATCTAGATGAGCTGTGTCAAGCCTAGAGGGAAAACAATTATAGAGGATGTGTGATGGGCCACATTGTAATGGAACTGAGATACTCAGGAGGAAGCCAAGAAGCTGAAGAAAAAGAGCTGATAAGGGAATGCAACTGGCAAGGAGATGACAACAAAAAGCTGTCCCTAAGGGAAGATGACAAACTAGTAATTAAAGTTGTGATGGTATCTCAAGAGGAAAGAACACGAGGTTTCTTTTTCCCTTTTAAAAATGGGCAAAATAGTTGAGAGAAGAAAATTGTTACTGTAGGCCTGCCCACGATTGTTTGAAACGATGTTTTAATCGTCCTATGCTTACCTTCAACTAGAACCATCAAATCTAGTATGCAAAAATGTGAGTGATGACCAGGTAGCAGTGAAAGCTTTGGCTCTTCTCCATCACTTTGATCGCTTTCTAGTGGACAATTGGATTTTTGCATCCCAGATCTGATATCCTGAAGAGTACAGGTAGTCCTCAACTTACGACCACAATTGAGCCCAAAATTCCTGTTGCTAAGTGAAACATTTGATAAGTGAGTTTTGCCCCATTTTACGACATTTCTTGCCATTGTTATTAAGTGAATCGGTGCAGTTGGTAAGTTAGTAACATGGTTGTTAAGTGAATCTTGGCTTCCCCGTTGACTTTGCTTGTCAGAAGGTCGCAAAATGGGATCGCAGGACCCCGGGAGACTCCGACCGTCCTAAATAGGAACCAGTTGCCAAGCATCTGAATTTTGATCATGTGACCATGGGGATGCTGCAATGGTCTGAAGTGTGAAAAAGTCATAAGTCACTTTTTTCAGTGCCGTTGCAACTTTGAATGAGTCACTAAATGAACTGTTGTAAGTTGAGGACTATCTGTATTACAGGTAGGATATAGCACCTCAAAAGTGGTTTTACCCATTCACAAAAGTGACTGCCATTTTAACTCTGGTGTGCCTCTACTTGTAGGTGTGGAATTTCAAGCTAGGTGTGAAATTTCAGACTGCATGTGTGCTTATTTTTTTTTAAAAAAAACCTTTCTTACACATTGGATGTCAGTTTAAACTTTCACATCATAATTGCCCTCCAGTGACCGTTCCTTGTTTCCTTACTAGTATATGAATTTCACGCAGATATGGCTGGGAGGTGCCTTCACTCTGGTCCCTTAACACTAACAGATACTGCAGTAACATCCTTCACTGAACTGCAGTTCTGTTTTTCATAACTGTCCTTCCTGCTGGGGAATAGTCATTCTCCATAGTGGGTGGAGCTAGCCTCCAAGAATGGGTTAAATCAGCCCTCTAGCCAATCAGGACCGAGTCTACCAAAGTATAAATAGTGCCCTTCTAGGTTGGCACCCCCTCTTTTATCTCGGTCCTAGCCATAAGGACTAGTGCTTTTCCAGTCTTGGAGGCTAGTTCCATCCATTCAGCGAAATCCTGACCTCTGATTCTACGGTGATTGTGAGTTTACATCAAATTAGTCTCCCCATTCACTGACAGCTGTCAATCCTCTGGGTGAGCGCGGCCCGGGTGGCTGCCCGGCCACTCCGGCTATTGGGCCGAGGGATTGACACCTAGCAATAACTGTCAGCTGCTGGCCGCGACGCTAATTGACACCTCCTTGGTCAGGCCAGATTGAAGGACAATTAACTGCAATTAATTGAATTAATTAATTCAACATATTCTAATAGTCTTCAGGTGGACTGTTCACAGCTTCACAGAAGGAATTGTTAAAAGCAAAAGCAAAATCTCAATAGGCCAGATTCCACCTCGTCCCATCCAGGCTACAGTTAAACAGACTCAGAGGTGGGATTCAGCAGGTTCTGACCAGTTCTGGAGAACCGGTAGCGGAAATTTTGAGTAGTTCTGAGAATCGGTAAATACCACCTCAGACTGGCCCCGCCCCCATCTATTTTCTGCCTCGCAAATCCCAGCTGATCAGGAGGAAATGGAGATTTTACAGTATCCTTCCCCTGCCATGCCCACCAAGCCACGCCCACAGAACCGGTAGTAAAAAAATGGAATCCCACCACTGAATAGAATCCTTACAGAGAGATCAGTTATGTCAGTAGCCTTGCTGGAGACTTGATTCTGAAGGGTTACTAGATGTTAAAAGTACAGGATTGACAGAACAAACAAGTTGCTTATTATGTCCCTTGATTTAGCAAACTAGCCCAATGTACTCTTTGAAGCGTCTCCTCCTGAAACCATTGGATTGATCCAGGATCCAAAATTTTATTTGTTTGTTTGGTTGGTTGTTTATTCATCATATATATGAACCACCTATCTCCCTCAGAGACAATCCTAATCCAACTTTGATTCAGAAATCTAGATTTCTGAACTTCCCGATGGCTACAATTGGAATTGAATGGCATAAGAGATTTTCTTGAAAGTATCTGGACAACTTAGAATCCAAATATCAGCTAAATATACAGTATGCATGTTTGTGTTTGGAGAAGAGTTGTTTTAATACATGCTGGTGTCTCTGTCTCTGTCTCTGTCTCTGTCTCTATCTGTCTGTCTGTCTGTCTGTCTGTCTGTCTGTCTGTCTGTCTGTCTCTCTCTCTCTCTCTCTCTCTCTCTCTCTCTCTCTCTCTCTGTGTGTGTGTGTGTGTGTAGCAATAGCAATAGCACTTTGACTTATATACTGCTTCACAGTGTTTTACAGTCCTCTCTAAGTGGTTTACAGAGTCATCATGTTGCCCCCAACAATCTGGGTCCTCATTTTACCGACTTTATAAAGATGGAAAGCTGAGTTAATGTTCAGCCGGTCAGGATCAAACTCCTGGCAGTGAGCTGAATTAGCCTGCAATACTGCATTCTAACCACTGCACCACCACGGCTCATATACTCATATATACATATACACCCACATCTTGTGACAATAATGGTGACAATCCTGGCATATGGAAGACTGAGACCTGAATATGTGACCCAGTATGTATGTAAGGATGAATGTCATTTTTAGTATTTTTGAGAGAAAATTATTAGCTTGCTATCCTTCATCTTCTTGTCTTTGTTTTATAAGTAATAGTCTAACTCAGTATTTCACATTAGCATTTCTTCCACTTTGTTAACTGGAAATTATTGGAGGAAACTGTAGTCAAGTAAACATTATATTCCTTTCCTCTGTATCCCAATCCTTTTACAGATTGTCCTTGCTTAAAACTACAATTAGGATTGGCAACTCTGTCACTAAGTTAAACCAGACATCACGTGACCACAGCAGTCCCATTTTCACGGTGGCCATTAAACGATTCACTGCAGTTTTTTTAACAAGACATCACATGACTGTGATTTACAGTTTTACTGCTGGCTTCTCCATTGACTGCTTGTTGGGGGCCAGCTGTGAAACATGCAAATGGCAATTGGCAGTTGTATGTGCAAGGAATGGTCGTAAAGTTATTTTTTCAGCACTGTCATAACTTCAGACCAGGGGCGGGTTCCACTTACCTTTCGCTACCAGTGCGCATCGTGACATGTCCAGCCACATGATTCTACTTCCACACATGCGCAGAAGGAAATTTGAAGCCGAAACACAGCTGAGAAGCCATCCAAACCAGGAAAAAAGCACCAATTCTACTTCTGCACATGCGCAGAAGGACATTTCAAGCCAAAAAAAGATGGCAATGGCAATAGCAATAGCACTTAGACTTATATACCACTTCATAGTGCTTTACAGCCCTCTCTAAGCGGTTCACAGAGTCAGCATATTGCCCCCAACAATCTGGGTCCTCATTTTACCGACCTCGGAAGGATGGAAGGCTGAGTCAACCTTGAGCTGGTGAGATTTGAACAGCTGAACTGCAGCTAGCAGTCAGCTGAAGTAGCCTGCAGTGCTGCACTCTAACCACTGTGCCACCTCGGCTCTATGGCGGCGCGTATGGACTGGGGAAGCTAGCACTGGGGCCGTCACGCCTAAATTGCATCATCAGTGGGCTGCTACCGGCGCGCCAGCACCGGACCGCACCGGTAGGAATCCACCCCTACTTCAGACAGTGGCTAAACAGGGCAGTTATTAAGCAAAGAGTTACCCATATTAGGACTTAGTCAACAAGAAATAAGGACAGACTTGATATCTCTGTAATGTTCACAGCTTTCCAAGAAAAAAGAAGAAGGAATTAAAAAAGGAAATATCTGCGTGGAAGATTGTACCATTTTCTTCTGTATTCTTTGTACAGTAAATCCTATTAAAATGTATTTGCATTTCTTGTTAAATCCATTCTTAAGAGAAATTTTCTCTAGTATATCTTTGGGTGTATATTGGATACAATAATATACATAAGGATTTTTCCATGGTACACATATTTGTTTGTTTGCTTTATTTTTATCTGATCACTTGCATCTCAATATATATATATATTAAACCTCCCGTTTACATATTTATTTTGGAAGAGTTTGAGTTGGTTGACTAAAACGTGAGGAAGAATCAAGATGCTTTTCCTAAATGACCGTATCCACAAATGCAACTAAAATGCTGACGTAATTGGCAGTTTTCTATTTTAGTTTTAGATATCCATCCATCATAATAGTGGTGACGGCAACCCTCATGGGTGGAGACAATATATGACCAGATATGACAAACAAAAGAAATGTACAGTCCTATTGTAGCCACTATCAGACTTGACCAGCAGAATGATTTTATTATGTGCCCATTCTTAAAATAGAATGCAAGATATGAAACAGTTTGCATCAGATTGTCTGCAAAAGAGCAGGTTTCTCTTTGAAGACGTTTTAAAAAGATAATAAATATAACCTTTGATATGTGGCATTTAAAGATAAAAAAAGAGCAATGAACTTCCATGCGGAATGGCTTGATATTTTGCTCACGGTAGACAATAAGTGACATGTAGATGTTGAGAAGTCTTTCAAATCATGAGATTTCCTGGGAATTATTACAGATATATTTTGTCAGATAAACTCTTCATTTGTCTTCCATTGAAGTACAAGATGTGGGCTGTCAAAATTGAGACAAGCAGAGGGTGATAATTTCTCTGTCCCTTTGCTGCCATCTACTGGCCATCTGGATTTTTCAACCTAGATTACCCTACCGGAACAAACTATTAATTTAAATATTTTCTTACTTGATTTTGTGGTCTGAAGAGATTCTATTAGAACACTCTGTAAATGTTATGAGTCAGTACACACCTCCCAAATAAAATGCAGTTTCTTATGGCTTTTCCCTGAGTATCTTTTGACTTCAGTTTTGTCATTCTCAGTGGAGGCATTAATAAGCACAGGGACTGAATTGCCCATTCCTACTATTATATTTAATATAGTTTAATATGGGAAAGTATCCTTGAATATCAGAGATTTGGTTTTGTTTATATAAAGTAAGCTGTTGCTTTAACCAACATATTTATGTCTAAAAATCTGCTTTGGGATGGGAAATATATTGATCTCTTAAAATTTCTAGCTCAGAGTTTTCACCGTGAAGGAGACGTCTCATGATTCTTTATAACAGGGATGTCAAACTCAATTTCATTGTGGGCCACATCAGGGTTGTGTTTGACCTGGGGGGGGGATGGCAGGGGGGATGTGGCCAGGGTGGGTGTGGCCAGCTTGACGTCACTCGTGTGGGGGGCGCCTGTGGTGGCCCTGAGTGCTTTCCCAGCGAAAATGGGATTCTGAGCTCCATTTTTGGCTGCAACGGTCTCCTGCAAACCTCTGCCAGTGAAAACGGACCTCGCAAGGGCCACACACAGCCCTCACGAGCTCCAGTTTTACTGGCAGAGGCACCACGGGCTAGTCCTTCGTTGTTTCCAGGGTGGGCCCCGCAGGCCATATCTAAGCACCCTGCGGGCCCTATTCAGCCCCTGGGCCCTTGAGTTTGACACCCCTGCTTTATAACGGCCACTGTAGCACTGATGATTCCATGAATATTTTCATTAATGGACATTATCACAAGTTTACTGAATCTTGAAAGGATATATATATATATATATATATATATATATATATATATATATATATATATATATATATATATATATATATATATATATATATATATATATATATATATATGTGTGTGTGTGTGTGTGTGTGTGTGTGTGTGTGTGTGTGTGTGTGTGTGTGTGTGTGTGTGTGTGTGACACATATACACATAGATTACACATATACACTACACATATAGATTAGTGTGTCGGCTACATAAAAAACAGCCTGGATGGTCCCAGTGAGGGGCTGAAAGGCAAAAAGGAAGCTGTGATGCTTTCTCTTCCATATTTGGGTACACCAGGATAACACGACAGAAAAACATATATAACCCTTTCCTGGTGAAAGAGCTGATTGGGAACAGAGCCTATGGCCTAGTGGTTAAGTTGCTGCCCTGCAAGGCAGCCGGCCTGGGTTCAAATCCCAGTAAGGGGTATGGCTATCTGACGAGAGCAAAATAAGCTCAAAATAGATCTATAAAAGTCTCCCTTTATTTTCATTTATCAGCAAAAAATCCTACATATATATATATATATATATATATATATATATATATATATATATATATATATATATATATATGTATATGTATATGTATATGTATATGTATATGTATATGTATATGTATATGTATATGTATATGTATATGTATATGTATATGTATATGTATATATATATATATATATATATACACACACACACATATATATATACATATACATATACATATACATATACATATACATATACATATACATATACATATACATATACATATACATATACATATACATATACATATACATATACATATACATATACATATACATATATATATATATATATATATATATATATATATATATATATATATATATATATATATATATATCTCCTTCTGTTTCCTTGGAATTTCTACTGGGATGCTCACCATTTTGCTCCTTTTCTCCCACTTCTGAGAGTGAAACACTCAGAAGGTGGACATACGTATCCATATATATTTTAAAATATTGCAACCTGTCCTCCCACCCATATCCCTCCCTAAAAAAATTAGGAAAAAAAAAGAAGCCACAAAGCTCTTTAAGGTGGTATTTTACAAAAGCACTAAGTGATTTATCCAAGTTCATTCATAAGGTGCAATAATAGAGCTATTTTATTAAGGATATTGCTTTAAGTACAAGTACAGAAGTATCCTCAGATATATTACCGAATGTGCTAACATAAAACACTTTTATTTTACTTTTGGGTGGAGGGAGAAGGCAAATTGTTCTATTACCTACTCTGTTTGATGAAGGACTATGAAGAAAATGCATTACCTCTGTAATGTAAATATGGATGCTTTCGTAAAACATTACATACCATTAGTTTTGTTCTATTTCTTGGGTGGGCTAGAGGTTCTGTATTAAGAGAGAGATGCAATAAATGGACACAATGGACACCAAAATGCAAACCTTGATAGATTTCTGCTCAGAGTCACCTCAAACTGCCAGATGGGCAACAAATAAATTTAATAATGCTAATGCTAATGCTAATGCTAATGCTAATGCTAATGCTAATGCTAATGCTAATGCTAATGCTACTGATACTGATACTGATATTGATACTACTAATACTACTACTGATGATGATGATAATAATAATAATAATAATAATAATAATAATAATAATAATAATAATAATAATAATAATAATAATAATAATAATAATAATAATAATAATAATAATAATAATAATAATAATAATAATAATAAAAGCCCCTCCTCTTCATCATCGCAATGATCCCACTATCAGTAATCTTAAAAAAAATGAAACTTGGATACCAAATAGCCAAAGACGCTGAAAAAATTTCACATTTATTGTATATGGATGATTTGAAACTGTATGGAAAGTCAGAAATAGAAATCCAATCACTGACCAACACAGTCCTAATATTCAGCACAGATATCTCAATGCAGTTTGGCATGGAAAAATGTGCCACTGTATCTATGAAAAGGGGCAAAATCACTACATGTGACGGAATCGAAATGCCCAATGGCCAATTAATTAAATGCAATCAAAATGAAGCCTATAAATATCTGGGCATTCTGCAGTTGGATAACATCAGACATGGAGAAGTGAAAACTATCATTAGAAGAGAGTACACCAACAGAGTTAGGAAAATTTTGAAATCTAAATTAAATGGTGGAAACACCATCAAGGCCATGAATACCTGGGCAATACCAGTCATAAGATACACGGCTGGTATAATTAACTGGACACAAGCTGATTTGGACATTTTGGACCGAAACACCAGAAAACTAATGACAATGCACTACAGTTTACATCCACGTAGTGACACTGATAGACTTTACCTGCCCAGAAAATCAGGTGGCAGAGGACTACTACAAGTAAAGCAAACAGTTGAAGAAGAAAAGCATGCATTGGCGGATTATTTAAAAGAAAGTCAAGAACATCTATTAATTGAAGTAAAGAACAAAAATCTACTGAAGGTCCAACAGACGAAACAAGAATACAGAAAAAATGTGATAAAATCAAGAATGGAGAGTTGGCAAAATAAAGCATTACATGGCCAATTTCTGGAAAAAATAAAAGACAAAGTGGACAGTGAAAAAACTTGGTTATGGTTAACATCTGGTACTTTAAAGAAAGAAACAGAATCATTGATCCTGGCCGCACAAGAACAGGCAATTCGTACAAATGCCATAAAGGCCAAAATTGATAAATCTTCAAATGATGCTAAATGCAGATTATGCAAGGAAGCTGATGAAACTGTAGCCCATGTGCTCAGCTGCTGCAAGAAAATCGCACAGACTGATTACAAATTACGACACAACTCTGTTGCACAAATGATCCACTGGAATTTATGCAAAAATTATAACATCCATACTGCTACAAACTGGTGGGAACACAAGCCTGAAAAAGTCACTGAAAATCAGATGGTCAAGATCTTGTGGGATTTTCGTATACAAACAGACAAGGTACTGGCGCATAATACACCAGACATCACGTTGGTCGAGAACAACAAGGTGACTATAATTGACATTGCAATACCAGGAGATAGCAAGGTCGATGAAAAGGAACACGAAAAAATTGCAAAATACCAGGACTTAAAAATTGAAATCCAACGATTATGGCACAAACCAGCAGTGGTAATTCCAGTAGTGATTGGAACACTGGGTGCTATCCCAAAAGCACTGGAATTACATTTAAAACAGCTCAAAATTGACAAAATCACCATCAGTCAAATGCAGAAAGCCGCACTGCTCAGTTCCGCACATATACTTCGAAAATACATTACGACTTCCTAGGCCCCTGGGTGGGGCTCGACTAGTAATCAATGCCAAATCCGGCGAAACAACTGGCCGCTGTGATACAATTGTATAATAATAATAATAATAATAATAATAATAATAATAATAATAATAATAATAATAATAATAATAATAATAATAATAATAATAATAATAATAATAATAATAATAATAATAATAATAATAATAATAATAATAATAATAATAATAATAATAATAATAATAATAATACCCTGTTTCCCCCAAAATAAGACATCCCCTGAGAATAAGCCCAATCAGGCTTTTGAGTGCATGGCAATAAGGCCAAGCGCTTATTTCAGGGTTCAAAAAAATATAACACAAGGTCTTATTTTGGGGGAAACATAATAATAATAATAATAATAATAATAATAATAATAATAATAATAATAATAATAATAATAATAATAATAATAATAATAATAATAATAATAATAATAATAATAATAATAATAATAATAATAATAATAATAATAATAATAATAATAATAATAATAATTCATGAAAAAATCACGAAAACAGGAAAAAATCGCAAAATACCAGGACTTAAAAATCGAAATTCAACGATTATGGCACAAACCAGCAGTGGTAATTCCAGTGGTGATTGGGACACTGGGATACCAAAAGCACTGGAATTACATTTAAAACAGCTCAAAATTGACAAAATCACCATCAGTCAAATGCAGAAAGCCGCACTGCTCAGTTCCGCACATATACTTCGAAAATACATTATGACGTCCTAGCCCCTGGGTGGGTCTTGACTAGTAATCAATGCCAAATCCGGCGAAACAACTGGCCGCTGTGATACAATTGTATAATAATAATAATATTTTTACCTCAGATAAGAGAACTTTTAGATATCAATCATAGGAAAATTTGAATGGAAGAATAATATTGCCCTTATCTTTTTGTGAGCTTCCCATACACATATACTTAGCCATAATGGGAACAAAAGTAAGGTGTTACATTTCATACACCAGAGCTTTCTTTTTCATATGTTGTATGCACCTGAATGAAAGGTGTCGTGAGGGAGGAAGAAATTCACTAAATGATTTTAAAGACAAGTTATTTTTTTAAAAAAAAAAATCTCTGCTTTTAATGCATGGTAGAAGAAGAGAATCCTGTTCTTGGAGCCCTAGGGTAAACAATTATTTGCATAATTACAATTGGTAATTTTATTAGGTAATGCCTTCCCCCACTCTCTTTTTTTCTGCAGTAAGTGAAATGGTAATTTTTGTAACATACAATCTGTTACAGTAGATACATTAAAAAAACAACAACAACCAATCCTCCGGTCTTCTGTTTGATGTAATAAAAATTGACAGCTGAGATTTATTTTCTGGTACACTGATGATTTTTTTTAAAAAAAGAACAGAAATATTTTCCTTTGAAGGCCCATATCTATGACTGAAAATTTGCATGGTTCTATCAGCTTAATTATTGTAAACAGTTTGAAGCTGTTCTGAACGTGTTTTTTTTAGTGAGCAATTGCAAAAAATAAATATTGTAAATTATTCTTCAAACAATAAGGGTTTTCTTTTCTACCATGAATATAGAAAATTATAATTGTTTCTAGTCTGTTCCTGCCTGGGTGGCATTGGAGGAAGCTTTTCATCAAATGTAATATAGTGAATATCAATAAATGATACTAAGATTAATACAGAGTTCCCACCCCTAACCCATTATCCTAATTCACCATGTGGTTGGTGACTCAGGGATCTATAGAGTAGAAAAAATATGCCTCTTAGATACTAGCAACATGCAGAGATGTCAAAACGCTCAAGATGCCAGGCAGAAGACACGAGATGAAGACGCATCCACTTTTAATGTGTTGAATACAATCAGATTCAAAAGGTACAGAGCTGCCATCTTAACTGTTTTGATAGCCTTGCTGGACTTAGGGCATCACTCGCCACACTATTTCTTAGAAGGCCACTGACTGTGGGAATCTGGGAAGGGGGATTGCATGAGGGAGTAATGTAGACATAACACATTCTTACTAGATCTTCAAGGTCATCCTTTGTCCTGTACCTGTCTGGAAACCGAGAGGAGGAACGGCCACACAGGCAGAAAATGAGTGGGCAATGTGACCTAGTTGGGGGTGTGGGACAAGGGGGCTAACTTCCTACTGGGTGGGAAACTGGGAGGAAAGTCAGATTCGGGTTTCCCTTGGATGTGCCAACATGGCTTCAGCAATGAATTGGGACTTTGAGGAATACTTTGCCTTGGACTCTGATTTATGCTTGAATGCTATTTGGAACTCTGACAAACCTTTCCTTATGGACACCCCTGAATGTTAAGGAGAAGGAAGTAGAGATGGAAGCTTGCTGTATGGGGTCTAGAACAAATCACCATGGCTGATTCACCATGACCAACTCACTGCAGGACTGCTTGCCATGGGATAACTCAAGAGAAGGACAAGTGAATTGCAGCGGACCTTCTCTTGCTTTAGGTTTGAACCTTCTCAAGTTAGAAGTCCTCAAGGCTGGGAAGAACCAGAACATGGAGTCACTTATCCCTCTTGTCCTCTCTTGAATTATCCCATGTTGAATTGTCCTTCAGCGAGTTATCCCATGATGATGTGGCTGTGATGAGTTGTGCTGGAGCAAGTTGACTACGGCGAGTTGTCCCATTGCCTGTGGTGAGTTGTCCTGAGGCCAGTTAGTTGCAGCGAGTCAGCCAGGAGTTGTCTGTGGTGAGTTGTCGCGTTCTGTGCTGTATGCTCTGGAGGCAGCTGATAATAAGGAAGAAAAAGATGGCTTAGCCCAACCAAGCATGTAAAGATTTAGCACCGTAACTTCTACTTTCAGCAATGGCCTAAAGGAAAATGAAACGTTTCAAAATATTTGAAAGCTATCTCTTAACTGAGAAATAGCTGGCATGGAACTCTTTTTATAAAAGTTTCCAGTCGGAAAGCCTATTTGTTCTACTTTTCAGTTCAATTGTGCGCCACACTTAAAGTTCAATTTTTTCCCCATGCTGATTTGCTTTTTGTCATAGCTTTATCTGAGGGACAAGAGATGTCACGAGTTCTTAGCACCAAATTAGCCAGGCTCTAACACAGAATTCAGGCCAAATCAATCCTACCTATCCAAAACATTGATATCTAGTCATGAGAAAAATTGATTTTGCCATGTTGACTATAATAAGGCTTTCTGGGAATTTGTCCAGGAATTAAACTAATTTGGCTTTGACCTTTGGATCATTTACTGACTACTGTTCTGTTTCTCTCCCTGGCTATGAGTTGCACTTTTTGGAATTAGATGATTGGATGATTAGATTCTGGATTGTAGAGTGCTTTGGCATCTCTCAGAAGGAGACTTACCGTATTTTTGGGAGTATAAGACGCACCTTTTTCCTCCCTAAAAGTGGCTGAAAATTTGGGTGCGTCTTATACTCTGAATGTAGCTTTTTCGGAGCTTTTTTTCCAGCCCTAACTAGGTGCTAACGATCTTCCCAGTTCTTACCTTGCAGGCTTTTTCATTGTTACTCTCTCCGAAGAATGTTTTTCCAGCCCTAAGTCTTTGCAGGGTTTTTTTCATTGCTCTATTTACTCAGAATAAGTTTTTTTCTACCCTTACCAGGTACTAATGATCTTCCCAGCTCTTACTGGCTTGCAGGCTCTTTCATTGTTACTCTCTCCGAATAAATTTTTTTCTAGCCCTAAGCAGGTGCTAATGATCTTCCCAGCTCTTACTGGCTTGCAGGCTCTTTCATTGTTACTCTCTCCGAAGAAGGTTTTTTTAAGTCCTAACCAGGGGATAAAATAATGTGCTGAAGCTGACCAGACTAAGGACGTTAGCCAGATGAATACCTGGTAGGCAGATTCCCCCCCCCCATTTTTCTCCCCAAAAACTAAGGTGCATCTTATATTCCGGTGCATCCTATACTCCGAAAAATACGGTAGATATCTGGATTCTAAATTCTTTGAACTAGAAACTGTCTTTGATTATCTTTTTTTTTTACTCCACAGTTCAACCCTGAGCTACAAATATTCTATCAATATTTTTATCTTTGTTCTCTTCCTATGGAGCAAAAGTGGAGATTAAATGATGTGGGGAGGGGAGAGAGAAAAGCATTCCAGTTAATTATGGACAAGATTTGAGGGTTTCCTGGTTGTTGCACAATTGCGTTAGCTATTATGTGGAACCAACTTCATCATACAAGATAAAGTTATAACTTTGGTCTCAGGAGTCATCATATAGCTTACATATGCGATGAGAGGTGAATTTTGGTTAACAATATAAAGTGTTCTACAGTGTACAAGCATTAAATGTAATGTCCAATGATGTGACACCCTGCATTAAATTGACAGTGTTATTTTCATCCATTTTCCAGAATTTAATGAAGGAAATATTACTTTGGTTCCTGAAACTTGACATAATTTTTGAATAAGACAAGATTTAAAAATGGCCAAGGAATATGTGTTTCAGAACATTGGTTTAAGTTAAAAATAAATGGACCAGGTTCATACCTGGTGGCGAGGAGCCGAGGTGGCGCAGCGGTTAGAGGCAGGTACTGCAGGCCACTTTAGCTGACTATGATCCGCAGGTCAGCGGTTCAAATCTCACCGGCTCAAGGTTGACTCAGCCTTCCATCCTTCCAAGGTAGGTAAAATGAGGACCCAGATTATTGGGGGCAATATAAATATACATTGCTTACTGGTGTAAACCGCTTAGAGAGTGCTTGCACTGTGAGGCGGTATATAAATCTCACAAAATAAATAAATAAAATAAAATAAATAAATACCTTCTAAAATCCCCCAAAATGTGGGTCTAGGAAGCCATGTTTAATATAAGAATTGCAAAATAAAATAAATAAATAAAATAATGTTTTGAGCCTGTGCCATCTCATCAAGAAGACATATACTGTAAAACGTATGGAAATTATTTTTAGAAGGACCACTAAAATCATCTCGTCCACTGAATCCCAACAACAGTTTTTAATAGGTTTTCCCACGAGTCTATTTCATAACCTGTGCACCACTCTTCCAATTGAACTCTTTTGTTATTGTGTCACTGCTGTTCCTCCCACGTCCCTTAAGAAAGTTCATTATTTGCACTCTTCTTCTTTTTTTGGCCCCTCTGTCCTAGCCTAATGGTTTGGGAATCCATAACTTGGAACCAAGCAGGATGGTAATTGCTGCCCCTTGGAGCTAATTATCCATGGAGCAACTGACCACCATCAGTAAAGGTCATCTGCTGTAAGCATCTGCCATAAGTCCAATTTTCACTCCTGTGTTGCCAGGAAAATGCTCATTAGTGTGTGTTTTACTGCTGTATTATTTACTCTGGTGGATTTATGATCACATCTTCTCTTCTCCTCTCCTCTCCTCTCTCTCTCCCCCTTTTTATCCTGATGATGATGGTCATGATAAAACTTCTGGGAGTGCAAAGTCTTGCATTTTTCTTCCACTTTAGGATCGTCTTTACACATGAATAGAATAAAAATTTTATTGTCACTTTAAATGTAGACTGATCAGCATACTGTCAGGCCTGGAAGCTGTCTTGGGCCTTGGATCTTCAGGCCTGCCACATTTAGTGCTGTGAGAAACTGGGAGGGGGGATTGTATGGAGCTGGGGAGATATATAGTCATAATAACATTCCTTTCTCCAAGAGTCAAAGTCTTGCACTCTGCCCTGCACCTGGAGGGGTGTGACTGGGAAGCATCTCCAGTTGGGAGATGCACCTGTCTGTTCCTCAATCTTCTAGATCTGTGCAAAGGATCTCTTCCATCCTCTAAGGCAGGGGTCTCCAACCTTAGCAACTTTAAGACTTGTGGACTTCAACTCCCAGAGTTTCTGGGAGTTGAAGTCCACAAGTCTTAAAGTTGCTAAGGTTGGAGACCCCTGCTCTAAGGTTCTCACCTCCTCTGATTTGTGACAGTGGGCCAACTTGAGGCAATTGCTTTGGCATGGAAAACCGAATTGTTTCATCCCAACACTTTGAACTGAAAATTGAAAATTTTGAAAATTTTGATGCTTTGAACTCAACACCATTGAAGCACAATTAAAGTCCCTTAACACCATTGTAGCATCCCCCAAAAAAGATGATATAAAGCAGAAAAGTGAAGACCCATCATCTCAAAAACCTACCCCATCTCAACAACCTCAGCCTCAACCACAGCCTCATGGAACCAGCTACACTACTACTGATATCTCAATCCAAATCAAAATGCACTTGAACATGAAAAGAAGCGTCCAAATGCCATCTTATTTGGACTTGAGTATAACAATGAAATAGATGACATCACTATGGTTCGCAGCATCAACAACAACTTTCCGGCATCGACCATCTCTCCTGAGGAAATTATTAACATCTCCCATGACGGCCTGGAATACAAAAACAATGACAGCATGATGACTCCTCACTTCTGCAGAAGTGAGTTCTGCGCAGAGTTCAAAAGACACCTGGATCGTGGAGAGACTGATCTATACATCGAGTACCGTTCTGACTGTATCAAACACAAGATCAACAGTTCATGTCCCTACAACCACAACAATTGACAATCACAACAACCCAACATCACAACAACCAACAATCAACAACCCCAGCACCACAATATCCATACTAGGTATGCACGCCCCCTAGGTTCACCGCAACTGACCTTAAATGCGAACTACTCAACCCAAGAAGCCTCGCAAACAAAATGCTGGAGTTTCTTCTTTTACTAAATATGGCTCAATTTGACCTAATATTTTTCTGCAAAATGTGGTTAAACAAATCCTTTCCTGACTCCATTATCACTACAAGTGACTACCATGTCCACCGATCTGACTGTGAAATCCGAAGAGGAGCTGGTGTTGCTATCTTCTACAAAAAGTCCCTAGATCTGAAAAATATTCAAGTAACACAAGAGCTTGCTCTTCATGAGATCATTATCTGTGATCTATCTCTAAATACCACAATTTGCTTCATATTATGTTACAGAGCCCCTGATTAGGACCTTGATCATGTGAGCAAACATTACTAACGTGGGCAGCCTCATGCCCATATCCCATTATCTTTCTTGGTGACCTCAATTTACCTCTTATTAATTGGACCCTAAATGAGTGCTCAACTAAAACAATACATTCGACCCTGTATAATGCCGTCACTACTTTAGGACTCGATCAATTGGTAACTATCAACACTAGATTAAACAACTGCATTGATCTAATCTTCTGCAACAGTTTAAACACAATTTATAACCTTCATATCAAAGAACCTTTTTCCAACAGTGACCACAGCATGATTGACTTTTGTCTAAATTTAGATCCATACAAAGAATCTCATAATAGGACTCCTAAATACAACTTCAAAAAAGCAAACTACGATCTCGTAGCTGCTGACCTCTCATCTCTAGATTGGTAAATCCTATTCAATGACTGCAATTCTGCAGAAGACTATTATAACACTTTTCTACTGAAGTTCAAAGACTCATTAATCTATATGTACCTTTAGTAACTCCCAAAGCCAAAAAGAACAAATTACCCTTATCAATAAGAAAACTCCAATCCAAAAAAAAAATCCCTTTGGCGGAAAAATAAAACTGGCTATGTAGCTAACTTCAAAAACTGATACAAAACCTTATGCCACCAAATAAAAACAGAATGTACCAATTACCACTGCAAACAGGAAGAAGAGCTGTTACACACAAAATCTAATTGTGACTTCTATAATTTCGTAAACACCAAACTTAAAGACTAAAAAACCATCCCACCTCTAAAAGGGCAAAATGGTGAAGATTGTAATGATGATGCCATTAAGGCTAATCTCTTCAACACTTTTTTCAGTTTAGTCTTTGTCAACAGCAATGGCATATCTCCCTCATTTCCTAGTCGTACCTCAACCAATTGCAATGATCTAATCCACATTGATTTTATTGAAGATACCGTCAAAAGGGCACTACACAAACTAAAGCCATCTCTATCTATTGGTCCTGATGGAATATGTGCCTACTTTCAAAAAAAGCTCTCCTCTGCCATAGCTGAACTAAGCACCATCTATGAAGTATCTTTTAGAATGAGCTCCTTGCCTGTCCTATGGTCATTAGCAACAGTCATACCTATCTTCAAAAAAGATGACCCCAGCCTTGTTGAGAATTATAGACCAATCTCCCTTTGCTGCATCACCTGTAAAGTCATGGAAGCCATCATAAACCAATTCATCACCCTCCACTTAGTGACAAATAACCTACTCTCTAATAAGCAATTTGGTTTCAGGAAAAATTTGTCAAGTAATCTGCAACTCATACATTGCAAAAACATTTGGATATCTCAACTTGACTAGGGTAAAGCAATAGATGCAATCTACATGGACTTCTGTAAAGCCTTTGATTCTGTGGTACATGACAAACTTCTGTTAAAACTAAGTTCTTATGGCATTTCTGGATCCTTGCACAAATGGATAGCTGCAGTCCTATCAAACAGGCAACAAATAGTTACAATTGGAAACACTATATCAAAAAAAAAAAAAACACCAGTTAATAGTGGTGTTCCCCAAGGCAGCTTTCTAGGACCAACACTCTTTCTGCTATATATAAATGACCTTTGTGATCATATTGTAAGCAGCTGCATCCTCTTTGCCGATGATGTAAAACTATTTAACACTACAGACAATTCTACTACCTTACAAAATGACCTAGATTATGTATCTGAATGGTCAAACAATTGGCAACTCCAAATCTCTGCTAACAAATGCTCAGTCCTGCACATTGGCAATAAAAATCAGAACATCAAATACAAGCTGGATGGAAACGATCTAAAAGATGACTCACATTCTGTCAAGGTGTACTAATTTCAAAAGATCTAAGCCCCAGAGCTCACTGTAACAACATTGCTAAAAAGGCATTAAGAGTTGTCAACCTTATTTTACGAAGTTTTCTCTCTGGTAACGTTATACTTCTAACTAGGGCATACAAAACCTTTGCCAGACCTATCCTTGTATACTGCTCACCTGCCTGGAACCTACACTGTATTTCGTACATTAATACATTAGAGAGGGTCCAGAGGTATTTTACAAGAAGAGTACTCAACTCCTCTGCTCGCAATAAAATTCCTTATTCCAGTAGACTTGAAATTTTAGGCCTGGATAACCTCGAACTATGCCGTCTACGTTCCGACCTAAGCTTAGTACACAAGATCATCTACCTTAATGTCCTACCTGTTAATGACTACTTTAATTTCAAATGCAATAACACTAGGCCTATCAATAGATACAAACTAAATGTATTCTGCTCTAATCTTGATTGCAGAAAATACGACTTCTGCAATAGAGTAGTAAATGTCTGGAACACTTTACCTGATCCTGTTGTTAGTTTCTCTAACCCCCATACCTTTTACCTTAAACTGTCTACCGTGGACCTTACACGTTTCTTAAGAGGTCCCTAAGGGGGCGTGCATAAGCGCACTAGTGTGCCTACCATCCCTATCCTACTGTACTCATTTGTATGTACTCATTTTATGTGTTTATGGTTATGTTTTGCTTCTTTATATCCATTTATTTGAGCCATTTTTTCATGTGTCCTGTTTCCTTGCACTTGTTGACAAATAAAATATGAGGGTGAGTCAAAACGTAATGCCATTTTCTTTAGGACATGTATAATTACCAACACAGGAACATGTAGCATACATCAAAATGAAGCTGGTCCTCTGTGGATCACATCCCTACTTCTCAACATAGTCACCGTTTCTCTCAATAGCAATGTTCCACCTTCAAATGAGAGCATGTATCCCTGCCTTGTAAAATTTTGTTGATTGTTCTTTGAGCCAGTTTCTTCATTGCAGTTTTCACTTTCTCGTCACTGGAATAATGTTTGCCTCTCAAACCCTCTTTCATGGGGGCCGAAGAGATGATAGTCTGAAGGCACTAAATCTGGTGAGTATGGAGGATACGGTAAAGTTGTCCACCCGAATGAGGCGATTGTCTCCCTTGTCCTGATGCTTGTGTGTGGTTGAGCATTGTCGTGCAGAAGGAGGACTTTGTCGATTGGCAAGTTGGATCTCACTCGTCAGATTCTTGCTCTGAGCCTCGTCAGGGTCTCAATGTAGGCCTCAGAGTTTATTGTTTCTCCTCTTGGCAAGAAATCAGCCAGAATGACACCTTGAGCATCCCAAAAGACAGTCACCAAGGGAGACAATCGCCTCATTCGGGTGGACAACTTTACTGCATCCTCCATAAATAAATAAATAAATAAATAAATAAATAAATAAATAAATAAATAAATAAATAAATAAATAAATAAATAAATAAATAAATAAATAAATAAATAAATAAATAAATAAATAAATAAATACCACGTGAGCCTGATGAAAATTGTTATTTGTGCATGCACTGCTCCATGAATGGGGGACCCCTGCTATCCTCTGGATTTAAACCAAGCAGCCACTCTGATCACCCACTTCAAAGAGAAGGACTGCTTTGATTCAACACAGTTTGTAGCAGCACTTGAGTTGATGCTTCATTGAACTGAAGTGCCCTTTTGAAGCTTTGCTGCCCCTTAAAAATCTTTCCTTTCAATCAAGATTCCCAAACACTTTATTGCATACATACCCTTTTTGTCAGCTATCGTTCAACACACATCTCCTGCTTCTAAATATCAGCCAAGGAAGCACTCGACAAAGTAGCCATAAACCTGGAAGAAAAGAGTGAAAATAAAATAACACTCTTTGAAGTCCATACGTAGCTGTGACATTTATTCAAGAGGTGGTTTTTCCAATTTAATTCCAAACACAATCCAAAGTCCTTTTGTTTGCAGGCCAGGTTTTTAAATCGTCTTCTGGGAGGGAGTCATCAAAGTGTATTTTGTGTAAATGTGGAATTAACTAAG